>CAJPEX010000122.1:0-88498 GCA_905338405.1 Notodromas monacha | reverse complement strand
ATAGAGCAAAGCTTGAGACAATTTTCACGGAAATCGTGAGTTGAATGAAAGGAAACCTCTCGAAGTTCAACAACTTCTCATCATCAGACCTTGAGAGAATTCAATGAATCGACGTTGCCACCTGAATGACAGGCTACAGATGGCGATTCTGAAGATGCTCACAAGGCCATAAACAATGTTCCCGGGGAAACCCCGAGCGACTTATCCGATTTTAGTCGACCCTTGCAACACTCGCACGCAGAGACTCCTGAGTAACTTGACAAGCCCCGCATCATGAGCCCAATTGACTCTTGAGATGAACTGCAGCAAGAAATTCGGATCTTACTGACATTACTGGGCAATTAATCAGGACTCCTTCCAAAGGTACAACTATTTCGCAAAGATCGAACAACGGTTGATTAATTTGCGATTCCACGAACACAGCTCAATTCGTAATGGCGCACATTACAAAGCAATCATAATTATTCACGAATGAAAGATATATAGACGCATGAATGGAAATTGATGACGCGAAAGTCAAACGAAAATTGAAAGGAACTTACGACAATTGGCTTTCTCGTCTTCAGCTTCGGGACAGTCTTCTTGGTGATCGCATACCCATTTCATGGGTATACACCGTCCATTGCTGCAAGCAAATTGCGTGTCAGAACAGTTTTTTGAACCTGCAACGACAAAAAGGGAATTGAACGTTCATTAGGCAGCCGATTCAGCTCCGGTGATGAGGCAAAAACTTTTGTCAGTGCGATTTCACTCTTCCTTTTTAGGTTTTTTTTTTTAAATCAAGAAAAAATTTCACGGGCATGAAATGGTTCGCATTTTTGTCGTGACAAGCAGTACTTACAAGGTATTACCGCGTTTTCACAGAAACATGCTCAATCACGCATGACTCGGGATTCCAATGTTGCGAAATTGATGTGCCTTCTACGAAATTCGGCGTAAAAAAGGCTATGAGCATTTCAAAATCAGGTCTTGGGATTCCAGAGATACTGAATGCATCAAATATCTTTCGGTCGAAAGCATCTTGCTTCAATTAGACAACAATCTAGCTCAAAATAATCTAAACGAGTGATCATTGTTCGCGGTTCAGGACGAAAGAATCCAGAATGGACAGGCCGAGATTCTCGAAAGATTACGTAACAAACGTTAAGGAGCGGTTAAATTGTGTCTATGGTGATTAAATTGATCAGAAATTTGCCTCCTAGCCACAAAAAAAGCCCTCGTTCGGCGAGTACAGACCTTTCCGCAAAGCTCTCCTGAAATACCACACGGAATGCATTACAGTAATTATTCTACGTTTACCGAGTACGATCGACTTCCATGATGATTAAGATACAATTCCAGTAAAAGGAAGACGCAACTAAGGTTCATCTTGGAAAATGAATCCATATAAAATGTTCTTCGAAATTAAGACTATCGTAAACATATTGAACCAGTCCGAAATGTTCGGTGAAGTTGGTTTGATTCTCCTCAAAAATTCTCCAACCCCAAGCTTGCGGAGTCCATATCTAGACATAATTCTCAAGAAGCGAAATACAGGTAATGTAGTGTGTGTACACTGCAACTTTATTCAATGCAAGTTCCGATCAGGCTGAAGTTCATCATAATCGAAAGTAACATCGGAAAATCGATCATCATCCAGTTGCTTCGCCAAGAAAATGCAGTACAGTATTCCACTCCAATAATTGGAGACACGACGACGATTCCCGCGATTACTTCGTCCCGAATCAGTGTGACTTTCGAGGAAAAAGGTATAGGCAGACAGGCTTCGATGACGCAAATACCACCTCCAGTGACTGGGAAACAGCCGGAGTTGTCATTATCCAAGCAAATTGACATGAATCAGGAAGAAATTCACGTTATTCCTCTCTCAAGATTCGGTGTACGTGTCGCCTTTGCGAGTAGTCACGAATGTTGCGAATAAATTCGGGGAAAAGCACGCGAAGTCCGCATCTATTCCGTTCTTTTCCGTACGTACAGTAGTACATTCCGTCGAGCTGGAAGTTATGTAACGCACGTAAGAATGAATATTTCTTGAATGCATACCGGAGAGACGAAAAATGAGTCCAAACTGGCTTATATCCTATCACCAAATAAATCTCAGACGACCAATGTAAACAATGATCACTGGTTTCATCGCTGTAAAAATCGAAATTTTGAATTATGCAACGAAACTTTACAGATCGATTTATTGTTTTAGACACGGAAAAAATGGAAGATTCCATGAAACACAACTGTTCAAAAATTTTCGATAATCAACATGTTTCAAGACCTGCCGATGTAAAATCTCCCACGGCTAACACGCACCACCAACGACTTCCAACTTAAATTTCACGAAACATAGATCATTTTGCATTTCTGAAGGTGGAGTTTCCGCGTCCTTCACACGCCTAACGTTATATTTCATGCACTTTCTCCTCATGCATTCACCTTCTGCCCCCACTTTCACATTTTCCTCAAATGTATACAATACTTTTTATTAAAAACCAGGTCAACCAAAATAAATTCAGGTGGCCCAAGTACCGTACCACCGGTGGTACGCGTAAAAATAATTAGAAAGCTTTGACCTGGAAGTTGGGTTGGATAAAATGGTCTTTCTCATAAATGCTCAGCAGGAATGATGCATCTATAAATTCAGGTGGCCCAAGTACCGTACCACCGGTGGTACGCGTAAAAATAATTAGAAAGCTTTGACCTGGAAGTTGGGTTGGATAAAATGGTCTTTCTCATAAATGCTCAGCAGGAATGATGCATCTAAGCATCAAAAAGATTTTTAAAAAGTATCTTAGCATAGCCATCTAGGGTGGGACATACAAAATGTTTTTTCTTCCAGCAACGTCAAATACAGCACCTTTTCGAGGTGAAGATGACTTTGAACCCAATAAAGAATTCGAATACCGGGAAATATTTCACATAAAGTTTCAAAATGAAGACCGAAGGATTGCAGGTGCCGAAATTTTACCTCGGAGTGAGACCGAATTCTTTCGTTTCAGAAAAAACAAGACTTACTCATTCGCTTGAACCGACCAGAACAAACCCTGCAAGATGTCAAGAGAGTAAAGAACGCATCTTGATCTCTTTTGTGCGAAAATTTTCTCCGTCCAAGGGTTTCTTCGCGGCATACAATGCCATCGTGGACTCTCCGAACGTGCTCAACACACGACAGACGGTTGGAGCACGAGAAAAAGGGCGGCTACGGGACGCCACGAGCGGAAGTACCTGCCACGAATGACGACGCAACTCCGTCGACAATCGGCGCTCGTTGTCCACGAAACACAATGGAGCTTCTTCTCCGTACCACCTCAGGCCCTGCCCGGACTCCGGAATAAATTTAATGCATGGCGACGGATCTTCCACGACACCGGGCTCCATCACTTCCGCGCGGATGAGTCTCGAAGGTTCGGACACGAGTCTCGTGAGAAACAGCGCACGTCTCACCCGCACTCCGCGGAAAACCATATTCGTTTTTTTTTTTTTAAATTGGACGCTTCATAATTTCTTTCAGTTCAGGTCCCAACGAAACTTACATCAAAAGCATCGAACAGAGCAGCAAGATTTCGAAATAATCTTAATGGTGCACTGAGCGGCTGTTCAACGAATGATTACATCCTTTCGAAACGACGACGGGGTATCATGAAAGTGTTACAAACTTCCATTAAATCCCATAAAATGCAAGATGCTGACCCCTGGCGTTCAATGGTTAAACCTTTTTCTTCATCCACGAACAATCGAAATAATCGTTAAATTATTCACGAAGTGTAAAATCGGCGAACACTTTCTCAAGACTTGCTAGAGCTCAACCGGAAATTTAGTGTATTGTTCAAGCCACACGGCAACGACAACAAAATCGAGGCATTTTTTCAAAATAAAATTAATCATATGCTTCGCGGAGAAAAACCTACGGAGTGGCTCAGAGGGCATCAGTAATACTGACGAGGTTCCTCGTAGAAAAATAAAGGCAAAACCTTCAGAGAATCTTTTCTTCCCTTTTTCGCCAACGGGCAAACAAAAAAGAGGCGCACTTTTACGCAACCAAACCCGTGAAGTACTGTACAATACTGCACCACAGAATTTCCTGCTTTTCGTAAGTTTCGTATTCCAGAGATAACAGCAGAAATCGGCCACCACGAAAAAAAGTACTGTACCAGGTTATTGGCTAGGAAATCGCAGTCGAGTCTCACAAAACAAAAGCTACCAGACCGTGCAACTCAGCAACAAAAGAATAAGATAGCACATCCTACAGTGTTTCTGCGAGTTTCAACAACAACGATTCAGAGGGTCGAGAGAACTTGTAAAGTAGTATGGAGATCATGACGGTGCGTGTTTGAAACTCCGAGGTACGGCGCTTGGACGTTGTCATCCGGTGTCAGCGAAGGAAAAAAATTCACAAAGGCGATTCTTATGACCCAGAAGTATTTAACCGACACGCCGAAGCTTCAGGCTGTTGCTATTTCTTCGCGATAGAACGGTTCTTCAAACATGACCACCCTGGACGCAATACAAGAGAAACTTTCTCTACTCACACTTCCACTGCGGCGACATTTTCCAAAGAAAACTTTTCCAAACCCCGGTAAATTCGTTGATCAAGTGAAAATATTTCCAACACAACGAATCTCCCCTCATCAGTAAAGATTTGTATCGCCTCGTTCCGATATTGCATTGGATTTTATCCGATGATGTACAGCTTCGGAACTTCATATGCAAATTTCTTGACCGAAAAACATGATACGGAAGGAGACAGGAGTGTCATTAGATTTTCAAGTCGTCTTGTAGACGATACTCAATCGACTCTGAAGTCAATAGAATCTTGATGAACACAAGCCGAAAGTGCAACCGTTTTTCCAATTTTCGTTTGGATGTTTCCTTCTGCTGACATTCATAAAGCAACCGAATTACAGCTAAGAACTCAATAAACCACGGACGTCCCTGCTTTTCAGCTCAGATAAGGGTTGAGCTTCCCACACAACGATAGTTGCAATTTAAAATAAGCGTAGCTTATTCAACATCGGGGGCATTACACGTCCTGAAATAAAATAAAGCTATCGAATCTAAAATGACTCGGGGTTTCGCAAAAGCTAACCCTTGGTATCAAGAAAGAATCTTCGAAAATACTTGGGTATGCAGTACGTGTTCGTGAAGATGCTCGTCAAGTTGATCCAGCAACCAAAACGTCCTCTACCACATTCTTTCCAGTCTTCATTTACTGATCTGCCGATTTTATTCCTTGCGCAATCCAAAATCTCCATTCAGGGTTCTCCTGTCTGAAAATGATCGTCTATTGCAAGGAGCATACAACTGCGTTAATGCATCACTGCAGACATCCCAAGTACTGTAAGTAGAGAGTTAATCTTCACGGAAGAAGTCCGCCCGAGATTCTAAAAAGAGCCAAGAATTGAGTTCAAAGGGATTTTCTTAATTTGCCGAAATAACCGGGGACGTTGAAAATACAGTACTGTAAATCATAACAGGAGCGAAGGTGTCTGCAGAAGCAGTTCGATTTGAAGGAGTATGGGTATAGGTGGTCTGCCCAGAGCAAAAGTCTGCCCAGTCTGACGAAGAGTCGGAAAGTCAGCGAAAAATGCGTCTCATGCAGAATATTCGCAAGAACACGGAGAATCTTCATAGAGAGAGGTGGCCCCCGTCATTGTTCAGTACAAAAAAAAAGTGAAGAAAAAACCTTCGAATGATCTGCCTTATCAGCTCAAGATACCAGTGTTACTATATATAGAGCATATGAATACTGTAGTACAGTATCAGTTCATCGCTGAGAGACGTTTTGTTCTAAAGGAGCATTTTAAAGACGGTCAGCGAGGACCTGGAAGAAAGGTCGCTTGAAGAATCTCGCTATAGAGAGACAGGTTACCAGTCATTTCTACACAGAGCCCACGAAATATATTCGTGAGGATTTCCCTTAACCACCTGTAGTGCCACACCCGAACCTGCTCTCATTCCGTGCGCCAGAGAAATCAGGATTACTGAACAGTGTTGGCCCGCGGGCCGCCCGTTGCCTACCTTCTGTACCTGGGATGAATATGCAGAGAGCGATGCAGTTCAGAGTGAAGAGAGAGAGAGAGAAAGAGAGAGAGCAACAACAACAACAAAAAAGGGAGAGACGAAAAGAACACGCGCATCACGCGCCTGCGGTGGGACGCGCATAGATGGTATCCATGAAGTCAGTCAGCGCGCATAGAGGGGCTCGGTTCGGACGTTATATTTCCCCCGGCGGTGCCAGGCACGGAGCCGGTGCCCAGTTACGAGCTAGCCGGTCCCCGTCCGACAAGCGAGTCGGTCGCGGACAATGACCCCGATCTCGGTCGAGTTTTCCCGCAGACACAGTTGCGTCTGCGGGAAAACGCGACCTCCGGATCCCGAGAAGTTGGCTCTTTTCTTCTGCTTCTTCTCATCTTTCTTTTTTCTTGCCTAGACCAGCGCATATTACGCGCCCGTTTTCTCCAAGGCTTCCGACACTTGCCACGTCGAGTCGACGATGATTTCAAAGATGACGAGCTTCGCGACTCGTGTAGAGGCGCTGCGTTCGCAAAGCCCCTTCAACCAATCCAGCGTGACTCGAGTCGGTCGCTCAAACGAACGCGAGCTTCTGGTTTGACGAACTACAGTAATATAAACTTTACCGAAGAACACGTACAGTACCTCAGAAGGATGGCCGAAACTTCATGGAACATGGTGGAAATCCGAACAGTAATACTGTAATAACCGGGAGCTCCAATAAAAGTGCCGAATGTTCTGATGAAATTACGTGAAACAAAAAGTCTACATTTTGTTAGCTTCTATACTGTACTTTTGAAACGTCAGTTATAATAAACTACGCAAATCTTCGAATATTTGTCTAGTCCTAGCGGATGATTCAACAATCCCGTTTTCAACTAACCGTGCATGATATTATTCAGTCGGACAAGGGGAACCGGTCATCAATCCGGATATCATGTGATCACGATTACAGTATACAGTACAGTATTCAGAATGTGTCAACATAAATGTCCCATTTTTTGGAAAATGCACTTATCCTAAAGTTCCTGGATTCACGTCGGTGATGCTCAACTCTCATCAATGGGCTGCGGCACCAGTTTTGATGAATTCGTTCATATGATAACTTTGATGCTGTGACGAAAACATTCAACACGAGGAGAATCACTCCAAACTTGCATCACAATATTCTTCAATGTAAAAACTTTCATTTCAAGTTAAGGGTGCATTAAAAAGTAATGCAATAATAGAATGGCCCTTTCTTGTGACACCCACTGACTGAATCTCAAACGCATGCGACTAAACAATAATTTATTTTAAGGATAGCATCGCTGTAGTGGAGGAGATTTTGCATCAATGCTATGTCAAATGCGACCAGATAAATTTCCTTCCAAGGAGAGAATAGTGTTGCTTTAGAGTTTTAGACAGAATCGTCGTGTAGGAAGACCAGCTACAAAAACCACACCACGTACAATTCAGAGAAAACGGCGAACCGAGTGAAGACGATGCCCAGATTACATTTTTGCGACATCCTTCGAACAATCCAAAAAACTCCAATGCCTGATCAACTCGCGTACGACGCGCTGCGGATTTCCGAACATCACTTGGAAGAAACTTTTCATAAAATTCAAGAAAACTACTACTGTACTAGTGTACAAAGAACGCCTGCCCTCATTTTGCGAATACTGTACTTTACTTCCACTTTCTTCTTTGAGATTGAGCGTTCCACACGAATAAACACGGCATTCTTAACGGCTTGCGACCGATACGCAGCGAAGTTTTTTCCATCCATTTAAAAGCTCTACTGAAAAGTTCGTGAATCTAGTTTGACATTAATTGTGGCACCCCATAAAAATTGCGCCATTTCGCCGATTCCAAATCCCGTCTGACAGTTCACACAACCTTCGTCAAGTTTTACATACCGTAATTCAGGGAAACATCGACAGGAATAGTACCGACGGCTACTCTGGCAATCTTTACAACAAAATGGTGTGCATTCATTTGTTTTACGGTTCCTCGCGTGATTCAAAACTGCACCCGAGAATCAGCCACCTGGTTCAACAACTGTTTCTTCTATGTAACTGTTGTTGGCTTTTGTGATCAAAATAAAGCAAAAATGGCAACTTCGTAGCGTAATGAAAAAATTGTTACTACCTCGCGAAAAAAAAGTCATGCGAGAATTCAGTTTTTCTTCCAACAATACCGTCCATTAAATTCAACTCCATTTTCCGAAATCATTACCAGAACGACTTCAATTTCCGACTATGAGCTCTAAATGCGACCACACTTATTTGATCATTATCTGAGCTTTCCAGATGAAAATTATTATGAAATTTTCGGTTTAAAGTGCAAGGAAACGTGAGCGAACTATACTGCATACTTATTTATACTGTACTCCAATCCTCCACTTGATTATACCAATATCAGGCGTATTTCATCGGAGTCTCACACTTACAAGATATAAGTCAGAAAGCTAAGGAACATTTGTAAAAGACGGCAGTGATGCCATAAAGGCTTGAACAGTTTGAAAAAAAAAAACGCTCTGCTTTCGAATACTGTACAGTATTTCACCCAACAGATGGTGAACAACGCATTCACGGAAGTTTTCCACGAATCTGAGCTCAATTCGAACTCGCAAAAAAAAAAGGTGAATAAACAGAGGATTTCCATCACTGTACAGTATTTACATTCCAAGGTGTCTGTTCCTTCGGTATCGAAAATTATTGGGGACGAGAGTAAATTCCGAGCGTTTCGATCACGGAATTCTCTCATTGCAATAACTAGAGACTCGACGTTGCGGTTCTACTCCAGTGACCAATGCCAAAAACCTCAAGAAAAAATTGCCTGGTAACCGAATTCCCACGACTCTGCACCTCATCCGGTCCCATAATCTTCGCCAAACATGGGTATTTACATCTCACCCACAGATCATAAACTCCTTGAAGACACGGAAACTAGTGGAAATGTTTACTGGGTTTAGCATGCTAAGGACGATGAATCCTTTTTTTTCGGGAAGCATGCGAGGAAGAATCTGCTCATCGCCAGAAACTTGACTTCGTGATAGTCGAAAGATTCGAACATACTCGTACTTGAAGTAATGGAGAACATTTCCAAGCCATGGATAAAAAAAAACTACCATTAATTAGCAGAATGCCGCGAAAGGGATTCTATAATTGCCCTTCAAGATGAAATTTATCTGAGCATGCAGGAGAAAGCATTGTTCACTCCTGCTGTCGGGTTTAGCACAGGTGCAGCATAAAAATTCCCTGACAGACGCATAGACGGGGGAAAATATCGCGAGGTGCTGGGATAATCTCGTGAATTCATCATCATGATTACTGATCAACTACGGTACCCATACACTGCATTCCCACCAACGATGAGAAAATTCCGTGCAGACGCGAACACGGAAAACGTACGCAAAGAGATGATCGTATCTTCAACGAAATTCTATGAGCAAAAATTATATGCCATGGTAAACGATCGTTCTTTTTTCTGAAAATTGATCAAGAACGCTTGTTCGGCGAGAACTGGTGGAAAAGTAACTTACAGCGAAACGTGTGGTTATAATAAGAACAGATCAACAAAAAAAATCCAAGAAGGTACAGTCGTGGATGATTGTGAGCCAAATCGAAACCAAGTAGGCCTCTGGTGAAAAATCGCCATGAACGCGCTCTTCCAGACTACTGCGCGTTTCGGATCAAGGACTTCGTGTAGTATTTTAGTGTTTCCAAATCTTTTCCCGTTTCCCATCGCAACTACGTTCTTTTTTGTTGGACAAGATTCAGAAAAAAACTAATAATGTACTTCTCGGAATCCATAATAGACTCCAATTCGGGCAGATGCTCGAGGCACTCGAACACTCGACCTTTCACCAAATTTGAACTGGTGAAGATCTATGAGAAACCGTGACCAGCAAGTAGTTCAGTGCTTCCCAAAAGAGGCCATACCAAAATCAGAACAGGAACGCAATAGTACTTTCGCACAACAGTTTTAAATCTTTCCCGCAAAAACCAGAAAATTTGAAACAAAAAAGATTCTCGGATTTCTGGGAGGCAGGTAATTCATGATAGTTTTGGTGACCCAAACGGCAAACGCTCAACTGAGAAAGGACGATCAAAATCAACAGCAGTTTCAGCAATTTTGATGATTGGGAAAAACTTCTTGATTTTATAGAGCTCGGGTGCTCACCGTACTTTTCTTTATTTCGTGGGCCCGCATTGCTTTGAAAATAAAAAAAGGATTTTTCGTAACCCGCTGTTTTTGAAACGTTGTTTTAGAACGCGCTCAACAATTTTATCTCGGCTTGAAACTCTGGTTCAACCGAACTGTAGACGCTCTTCGAACAATGCCGTTCTGCGAGGCGCTCAACCGTTTTAGAACCCCGAGAAAATTAGTTCACCCTGATCAGCTCTGCCGGAATGAATTACTAGTGCTTTAGTCTAAACAAATGTTCGCGACAATTATTTGGATGGATCTAAGAAGAATCTGCGGAGAATCCCGCGTGCCGACCGGATACAAACGCGTACTGTATTTATTCCGAGTCTCGCTCCCGGAAACACGGCTGCGTGCGCACGAATTCTGCCTCGTCGACACCAGCGCAGGAAGTCTCTCATCCATCGCAACGGGTCAAGCACAGAAGGAACCCATCACTTTCGACGCTCTCGCTCTACTTTGAAAAAAAAAAAAGCCACTGGAAAAATGTAATAAATACATCCGCGTGCGGAGGAAAAATTCAATGCAGTACAGAATGCGTGAATTTCACGAGCCAGTTTCGTTCCGTGATATGACGCCTGGTTTCAACTTTTCCTGCTCGTTACGCCACTTTCGAGTCCCGTGTGTTGAACGGCGAAGTGTGATGAGATTTTACATGTAGCACCAAGGTTGCGATCATATTATGCTCAGTAATCGCAAATGTAAGCGAAGGCGTTCTATTGCAACTTTTCACGCATGAAAAGAAAATGCAGCCTCATACGAATGAAGTGAGACCCCGAGATACGGACGTAATTGGTGCATCAAGAGTGTCCCTAAGTCGAGTCTCATTTTCCCTTAGACTCACACTATATAATTTCTAATTGGTGTGTTATGTACAAAATACTCATCATAATTCCATGAAAATTGTCTCCCAACTTAAACTGATTCCAAACAATATATTTCAACACAATATGGGTATTTGGGGAATTGAATACTGATACCTCTGTGCAGAACATAGAAATGTTGGCATTCTCTGTAAAAATAATATCCAAGTGGAAAAGAGAGAAGGAAGTCCCTCTCTGGTGGAGGTATTTTTTTCTAATTAGCTAAATCGATGGTAAATTGGTGAGAGAAATGCCAAGAACTTTTCTTACATCAATTTTAGGATTGAAAATATCTGTTTCTTGTAATTTGGCCAGAAATGTATTTGCAATTTTATAACAAAATGTCCCTATGTCGAGTCAGTGTCCTCATGTCGGGCCTTTTTTATTAATTTTATGATAAAATAAGTGTTCCTATGCCGAATTGTCCGCATGTGGGGGTCTCACATTTCCAAGTTCAAACGGGCCAGTAGACAAGGAACCTCTGCGCCTTTCACTCAAATGAACATACAAAAATCCATGCCACTGGCATTTTTTAATCTACGAACGAGAAATCGTGGTCCTCCAAAATTGACCGAAGAATAGGCAAATCACAGTACAGTAGAATTCAGCTCCAACGATCAGCAGCCACATCTTGCATTCATTAAATCAACTTTTGAATCGAGCCAGAACGAGCAAATCGAACTGAACTAAATGAACCAACGAAAATGTTGACGAACGTGCCCTGACAAATGAAAAAAATCAAATGTTCAATGAAACCAGCGAGCGAACATTCATATATGACCATAAACATTGGAAGGATCACATTAAGGAAGGAACTTCCGAATAGAACTGGTCTCGATTAGCATGAAAAATTACTGTACGGCAATCCTCCAAAATGTTCAGCTACTGAATGACCAATTTTGAAACGAGTTTAAACGAAGCTGAATACTACATCTCAGATTGCATATCCGACGAATACATCGAGAAAAAAACACGCACTTGGTTTTGCAATTGCCTCTCACTCTCGCCAATGTTGAAACCAAGATGCGTCAAGTCTGATCAAGTCAACAGTTTTATCGCAAGGAATTGTCTGTACTATAAGTGCAGTACTGTAGTATTACCCTAGCACATTAATCAAAGACTCCCTGATAATACTGTACAGTACATGAAAAACGGTTCAAATGCACCAGCGTGACGTACATAACATTAACATCGCCTGGAAACGGATTAAATAGTAAATTATCCCACTTCTTCTTTACGAGGGTTGGTTCATACGTTTTGATTATTTTTCAAATAGATCCAACGGGGTTAGATCAACAATTCAAAAATTTTTAAAAACTCGCATAGCCCTATCATTTTGCAACATTTCAATGCGGTTCAACATAATCTTCGCCGATTTCAACGCATTTTTCATGCGATAAGTTTAACAACCTAAAGTTCTAAACAGTGCCAAAAATCGAGTTCAGTTAGTTGATTCGGCACCCTGTGACTTTTGGCTGTTCTCGAGGGATTGATTTTGAGGTCAGGGAGAGCCTCATTTTCGCCATCAAAGAACAGCTTAATCAATTAACGGGACTCGATTCTCGGCACTTTTTTGATTGTTGGATTTATTGCATGAAAGAATGCATTGAGATCGGCGGAGAAAATGTTGAACAGTCCTCAACTATTGCCAAATGATGGAGCTATGTTAGTTGAAAAAATAATTTTGGAATTAATGAAGCTACGTTGAATCTATTTAAAAAGGTCTCAAAATTTATGACCCAACCCTCGTATATCTAGAACGTTGAAATTCCTGCGCATTGCGTAATCAACGCGCCATAGATTGTGGCCGAAAACGTGGACAATCGATGAATCGTCCGCTCGAATTATCTAATCAGGTCAACAAACGTGCAACACGCCACAGCTTTAAAACTTGCTGCATGTAATTTTCGAATTCATTGTAACCCTTTCATGAATGTACACTTATTCGCCGTGTCAGAGACTGCAGTCAGCAGCGGTGCGCATTATCATCCACGGAATCGGGTAAAATTACTGCATTAGTCGTTCATTAACGGATGGCTGAACGCCAGCCACCAATCAAAATTAGTCTTCAAGGTAAAAAATCAGGATGATGCGCAGGTGATTTTCAGAATACAAAGAATGAACAACATCGAGAACGTTCTGGGACGACAAATCATCTATTTTTACATCGAGGAGGAGAGCTACGCTGCAAGATCGTCAAGTTGTCTTCGTCAAATGAAGGACTTCTGAAGCGGAGAAATACTCTCGTGTTGCAATGCCCGAGACACACGGAAATAGGGTTGAGTGAATCCAGCCCGCGGGTGTCAGTCCACACAATAAGTATCGTACTGTACATAGATACTGTACTCGCTCACGAATGATACACAAAGAAGACCAGATCAGTGTACATGACGGACAATAGACGATACTGTATTCGTTCTCGATAATTATTCATACAGGGGCATACAGTGAAAACAAAGCTGTCCAAATCGGGCGAATTGTTTTCTCGTCGAATGAAAGAAGGGTGTATTTCAGTTGAAAACGAAGCAAAAACGCATACTGTCCACAGCATGCGCATCTGGTGCATGGAGATGAAATTCTCAACTACTCTACAGTATATCAAAGACGATTTCAAAAATCGTGGCAATAGAAACGTCGGTCAAAAGTGCTTAAGAAACATGAGCGCATTACCACTGATTTATTGCGTGCTTTTTTCATTCTAAAATAGCTCCGTAAGGAATAAGACCGAATTTTACTTCATGATACGCGGATTCATATAACCGGGAACATAATTACAGCCATGATTACTCGTGCACGCCCGTGGATACAAAAGAGGAAACGTGGGGCGATCCTGCATAATTGCAGCAGAAGAACAGACAGGAATCCAGGCTTTCCGGAAGTAACTATGCGTGTATTTTACCATTTGAGCTAGAACATGGATTAGTCGTGGATGCATAATTCAGAAAAAAAATTCAGAAGGAGTAACGGCAGCAAACACCAGCCGACAGTCGTTAGAAGAGCATCGTGAATAAATAAAATGTATCTGATACATTGTCCATATTTGCACTGAATTTTTTACTTTTAACAGACTAAAAAACAACGGGTTCAAAGTTCAAATAGAAATAATTCAAAATTTGGAGAATAATATTCCAACGTCCGACTTTCTCCACTTATGGGCCAGAGTGAATGTTCTCTCTCGAGACGAGAACAAGATNGAAGGACTTCTGAAACGGAGAAATACTCTCGTGTTGCAATGCCCGAGACACACGGAAATAGGGTTGAGTGAATCCAGCCCGCGGGTGTCAGTCCACACAATAAGTATCGTACTGTACATAGATACTGTACTCGCTCACGAATGATACACAAAGAAGACCAGATCAGTGTACATGATGGACAATAGACGATACTGTATTCGTTCTCGATAATTATTCATACAGGGGCATACAATGAAAACAAAGCTGTCCAAATCGGGCGAATTGTTTTCTCGTCGAATGAAAGAAGGATGTCTCAGTTGAAAACGAAGAAAAACAAACTGTCCGCAGCATGCGCATCTGGTGCATGGAGATGAAATTCTCAACTACTCTACAGTATATCAAAGACGATTTCAAAAATCGTGGCAATAGAAACGTCGGTCAAACGTGCTTAAGAAACATGAGCGCATTACCACTGATTTATTGCGTGCTTTTTTCATTCTGAAATAGCTCCGTAAGGAATAAGACCAAATTCTACTTCATGATACGCGGATTCATACAACCGGGAACATAATTACAGTCATGATTACTCGTGCACGCCCGTGGATACAAAAGAGGAAACGTGGGGCGATCCTGCATAATTGCAGCAGAAGAACAGACAGGAATCCAGGCTTTCCGGAAGTAACTATGCGTGTATTTTACCATTTGAGCTAGAACATGGATTAGACGTGGACAGGGCCGGATTAAGGTGGGTGCTATTGATGCTGCCGCATTAGGCCCACAGGAAAAATAGGCCCCTGGAGAATTTGAAAAAATTTCTCAATTTGGGAAATCCAAATTTTTTTCAATTATGAAAATCTGGCAAAAACAGGAAAGAGGCAAAAGTTTTTCACACGGAAATAGGGTTGAGTGAATCCAGCCCGCGGGTGTCAGTCCACACAATAAGTATCGTACTGTACATAGATACTGTACTCGCTCACGAATGATACACAAAGAAGACCAGATCAGTGTACATGACGGACAATAGACGATACTGTATTCGTTCTCGATAATTATTCATACAGGGGCATACAGTGAAAACAAAGCTGTCCAAATCGGGCGAATTGTTTTCTCGTCGAATGAAAGAAGGGTGTATTTCAGTTGAAAACGAAGCAAAAACGCATACTGTCCACAGCATGCGCATCTGGTGCATGGAGATGAAATTCTCAACTACTCTACAGTATATCAAAGACGATTTCAAAAATCGTGGCAATAGAAACGTCGGTCAAAAGTGCTTAAGAAACATGAGCGCATTACCACTGATTTATTGCGTGCTTTTTTCATTCTAAAATAGCTCCGTAAGGAATAAGACCGAATTTTACTTCATGATACGCGGATTCATATAACCGGGAACATAATTACAGCCATGATTACTCGTGCACGCCCGTGGATACAAAAGAGGAAACGTGGGGCGATCCTGCATAATTGCAGCAGAAGAACAGACAGGAATCCAGGCTTTCCGGAAGTAACTATGCGTGTATTTTACCATTTGAGCTAGAACATGGATTAGTCGTGGATGCATAATTCAGAAAAAAAAGTCAGAAGGAGTAACGGCAGCAAACACCAGCCGACAGTCGTTAGAAGAGCATCGTGAATAAATAAAATGTATCTGATACATTGTCCACATTTGCACTGACTTTTTTACTTTTAACAGACTAAAAAACAACGGGTTCAAAGTTCAAATAGAAATAATTCAAAATTTGGAGAATATTATTCCAACGTCCGACTTTCTCCACTTATGGGCCAGAGTGAATGTTCTCTCTCGAGACGAGAACAAGATTCAAAGAGCCATCTTCTTGCACCACGACAGAGAAAGAACGTTTGTTCATCCGAGAACAGCTTCATCACCACCGCAAAGGTTAGCTATTTCCTATTTGTGAGAAATGACGAACCCTAGCCTTTCAGACCTGCGTAGTAAGCCATGTTTGAGAAGACCCTGGGACAATGGGTAAACCACAGCTTCGTCAGATGACTGGCCCGTCATGCGCGCAGGCAAATAGAGCCCCACCTTTATCCTGTATCAACAAAGGAAATTTCCCAGACAGCAATGATATTTTCACAAGCCTATACCTATATTTATAATGAGGATTAGCGTCAGGAAGTATCGGGTGACACTTCATGAGTTTGAATGCGGAGAATTAGATTGCTCCGACGTCCAAACCTCCTTTTTTCAAGAATTCCATTTTCATTTTCGAAAAACAAAAAAAAAACGGAAGACGCCAGAGAAATTGAGGACTCGTCAAACTTGGCGCCGCAGTGCAGAACAGAAAAAAAGCAGCATGTCCTCACTCGCCCTGAATGAGAAAATGATGAGAGGTTTGGAAGGATCATTAGCTCATTTATTCCCTGCGTGCAATTCGCTAAACACAGCTCGGCTAATCAAGTGACAAAAAATCGACAGATCTCGCGCGGAATCTTCAAATACAGTTCGACTGAATTAAAGTTTTTCAAATCGGAAACGGGAAGCGGAAAATGAATTCGGTACGATTAAAATATAGGATGAGGCATGCAAAATCGGTCGTGAGAATCACACGGAATAAAAAAAGGTTTAGAGTAGGATAAAAGGAAAAACATTATTCCATGTAAGTTTCTTCCGGAATTCCATCAAACCCTGGATCAAAGTGTAGCAATATCATGTACACACAAGAGAGACACAAAAGCACATTGAACGTAGGATGACTCGGTATAAATTTATAATGCAATCGTGACTGCCGAAGGTACTCATCACTCTGAAAAGTTGGTAATAGCGGTCTAGAAAGAATACCGCTATTCAAAAAGTTTTCCTGAGCAGTAGCTTTTGGAACACTATAGTATAACATTATCTTCCTTCCAACGCTCACTAAATTCCATGCTCTGCAGTGCATTTCCGAAATTTTCTATTGTGGAGGGATAGTGAGGCAAGCTTTTTTCTTTGTTCGATGGATAAGAAACTGGGCATGCGAATAGATTTTCTCGGCAGATTTCTAACCACAAACTTCTAAATTGATTAGTGTCAGGCAGTCGACAAATATGGCGGACTTTTTTCCGGGAAACGAACGTGGCCCTCAAATACGCTGGGTTTCAAATACCGTCGCTGCATTCCGGGTTCGACATGCACCTCATTCCCGAGCTTTGTTCTATCCATGAAACCGTTTAGATTCTCAAGCAGCGCTGTATTTTCATCACGATGTGTCAGTGAACCCTCTTCGCGTTCCCGAAGCACATCCCACCGAAGCAGCCATCAAGCATGTTAGGGCTACCAGAAAGTTTTTTTTTTACCGATCGCACGAGCGGATGAACCGCCAGATTAATCCCTTACTATGAGTGCCAGGAAATAGTTACTGGGATTTCCTCTTGACATTTTGGGTTCTAGCGAGAAAAATGACTGCAGTTTTAGAAATTTTCCACAGCAAATAAACAAGATTATAGTCGTTTTTGGAAGAGCTGAAAGTTCAACAAAAAGCATACGAACTTCCTGAAACCCCGATAAATATATTTTCAAACTCCAAGCCCGCATTGGGCTTCACTCCATGTTTCATGGGAAGAAAAAGGAAAGAAACTGACCATAGGGAGAAGAACAAGTTTCTCTTAACCTTACGTAACTTCTTCCGCATTTATTCTGTTTAATCCTGCGAGGAGGACCTCAGAAGAAAAAGGAGGCTACTTTTCCAGGTTTCTGTATGGTTCACTGAGGACGACTTGAAACTCCCTAGCAACAAGTGTAAGTCATATCGAATACAGTGCTACCTCGAATCCCCGGTTAACGGCCATTGCGATGGAATGAATCAAGATCGTTAACTGGTAAACGAAAAAAAATTACGTGCACCATTGAAAAACAAATACTGTACAATGAAACGCCCAACTTTATAAAAACAAAACAGGATATGGTGGCATTCCATTTTACCCAAGGAATTTGCATTATAGGCGAACATTCGCGGAATCTTTTGGGACTGTTATCCGAAACGGGGCCACAAATCGAGATAACTGGCTGAAGTGACAAGCCTTTATGGAGTTTATGCAAACAGACAGCAGATTAAGGCGGTCGTGAACCGGAGTGCCATTGTTGCTTGTCATCATCCCTTCGAGCCATACTCCCATCATCAGAAAGTCTTATAAACCAACAAATCACATCTATTTAGAATGGCCAGTTTTTGCGAGCATTTTAAATTTTCTGTAAATTCCATTCAAAGAATAATTGATTTTCAACATAACCCATGGGAGAATGCAGCAAGACGAAAAACGCTCGTAGACAAGAAAAATTCTCCGGTGAAATCAAGAAAATTAAAACATGGGTATTTAAAATTCCCCACATCAACTTCATTTTTCTTTCAGAGAAAATCTTTCTTGTGCAGTCAAATATCCGCAGCAAAAATCGGGGACTCCTCGAGTCTATCCCGCCAAAAGTCCATAATGCGAAGCAGCCATTATTCAGGGTACGACTGCATTGCACTCTATTCATGCAACTCCGTTTGAAATTCAACGAGTCGTCAGAATACTTTTCATTCGGGAGCGAAGTGATCTTACCTCCACCGGACTCGTCATTGGAGATTCGGCCGAAGGGGGAACAGAATTTTCCAACAGATTCATGCGTAGAAAAAAAAGCTGGTGGAATAATATCAAAATAAAATCAACAACTGCGTTTGTTTTGTACTTCAAGAGCTAGGGAAACCGATCCTTGTGGAGTGAAAAGTACAGCTTGAGAAAACTGAAAGGCAACACACAAACTTTATCGCCGAGGGGAAAGTTCGCACGGTGAAGGAATCCGGCTGAAATTACGCGAGCCGGTGCTTACTCAGCGCCAACAACCGCACGGAAAATGCAGACCTTAGAAAAACCTACCGGAAAGCAACCGCTACTGCGCTGCTCACAACGTACAGAAAGCAATAAAACTTTTCTGGTTTTCATGCAAACGATAACAGGTGGTGAGGCCTGTCCGCTTTCCTTTCCCCTCCGAGTAGCACTTCCGCGCAAAGACGACGATTGTGCGTACGAGATGCAGCTCTACACACGCAGCAATCCGCCCGAGGGCACGGACGGTGTGAAAATATTTCGAAGAACAACGCTTATGAATATGCACGCTAATGCATAACAAAGGAGCAGAAACTTCAGTACTTTTGGATCAACTGGGTGCATAAAAGTGGAACTTCGAAGGTACGCAGTTACTCCTGACAAATCACAAGACCCACCGCGGGACATTGCAGACTCAATCGGCATCACGTTGTCCACAGAGAGTCCAACAAGTCGAGGTGCGCCTAAAATGCTGAACTTGGGGGGACCACTGCTTGATTATGTATCGACATTTAGGTACGCTGGAACATCAACTTGTGAATCACTTCAGCGTAAAACTTCATCTTGGGTAAACGACACGCAGAAAACTTCGAACAGATAAGTTCTCGGAGACTACTTCCTATAGCTGTAGAGTATTAGATTTATCTCTTCTGAATGAAGCACGTGGTTTGATTTTTCTCTCTGTACAATGGTTTGGTGTGCTATTTTCAGGTGCGAGTCGTATTGAGTAATCGACAGGATTATCAGTAAAATCAGGCCACAGTAAACAAAACCGACAAAAAAACGAACTGAACATCAGAACTTCACACATACGGAACACCTGATCGTTATTCAGGCATACTGCAAAACAAAATAACTGTAAGCTACGATTGCTTTTTTTATACTAGGAATATTCGGTTAGAACAGACATTGGCAGCTTTGTACGATTCTCTCACAGAAACAAATTTTCGGTACGTGACCGGAACGTTCAACAACGTTTCCCAAATACTTTATTCTTTATTCAAGTCAGCCGTGCTTTTCAGAAAACTCGGGCAATAAAAAATATAATTCCTCGCCGGGAAAAACGTGCTTTCCGCAGCACGAACAATCACGCGTTTCGCAATTCGCACATCGCAGAAACTCCTGAAAAAAATGCAATAAAAACTGAAATAAAACAGGGCAATCGCAGTTCATCGCATTTGCAAACGGAATGTTATTCTGCTCAAGGAAGTTTTCGCGAGACCAGGAACTGATTTATATCTGTGTTCATGTTTCCCAGTTGGGGACAATAAAATTGCCGGGACACGGAATAGTTCTCGATGATTTTCAAGATATTTTTGTTCTACTCATAGGGGGAAGTAATAAAGTACTCGGAATGGCGTGGATTTAAACATAATATGCTATCTGGCCCATTATTTGATATTTAGATAAAGGAAAAATACAAGTCTGCAACCTCGGTCAACGAGTAGGACACCTTTTGAATGCAGTCAATGACGAGAACGGCATTCCTTTTGATTAATACTCGTTTCGACGAGGAAATGCCTACCTGGACGTCAAACGAACGAGCAAGTTCACAACTTTTTCCATCGACAGGTTGGTTCATTTCGATGACCCAAGGAATGAAAAATATATCCCACATCATTTAAGCCGGTTTCGAGTTGACAAAATAATGAAGTCCTCTGTAAACTTCGGGGTTGTTGATCCATGTAAGATATTCGCCGGTCATCATGTCCTTTCAAATAAATTAAATAACGGTCATTTCATGTGGACTTCGGTGTTCGTAACTCAAATTAAAGTGTGCAGAAAGGGGCACGATTGTTTGATCGTAGATTGAATGGAAAAATGAAGCATTGTGCTTTACATAAAATGAAAATAACATGCAAAGCACATTAATATTGAAATAATATGCCATCAACTCCAGTTAAGGACAAAAAAGTGTAAAGAGTTCCGAAGGTCAAAACCAGGAATGCCTTGCTCCAGTGGTATTCGGCGTTGTTTAACACCCAAGACGAGGTACATAAACAAGCGTTAGCAAATCTAGCAAGAGGTAAAATCCACATGACGGCTTTCAATGTCCCGTGCTCGATCGTTCGTGATGAACGTGAATTAGCACCATCAGCGTCCAGCCGTTGGCAGTGCTGAAAAACTGCGCTCGAAGCGAAAGCTCAGCAAAACTTGAGAGAAATATGGAATGCCTTTTTGAACTTGCCCGAGCCACTCGCTGGGCGGTCGGAGTCGCAAAACCGATAACCAGAGCGACGCCAAGCACCAAGCCATCCGATGTAAATGCGCTTTGAAGGCCAGTTACAGTCGGTATACAAGGACAGATAGTCGCATCGAGCCACAAGAATTGAAATTCCTTCCATCTATTGGCTTCCAGGCGAATTCGAACGCAGAAAATCCACACAGATCACGTAAGACTAGAATCGTAATAAATTGTAAAAAAAATAAGGGAAGAGCAACTGTCCACAGCAGCAGTTCAGCTGATTTCATACATTTGAAATAAAGTGAACGAACAATAGGCGAAAACTTCTCAGGATTTATACCAAACCGGATGCAAACGAAACGAAGTATTTTCTGTAGATGAATTTAAAATTAAGGTTGAAAAGTACACAAGAATCCCGAATGTTTTTTTTTTGAAGGGGCAACATTCTAAGAAAGATCAGGGAATTTCACAAATGGCTAGATTAAGAAGAAATATTTCACTGCACAAGTGAACTTTTCGTACAACCGAGTACGAAAGCGATACATTTTTTAGTCCACGTGAAATAAGAATAACCCGAAATACGTTCACAATGCTTTGCATGTAAGCGTTGTAACAGGAAACCAATTTAGCCGGGCGCTCCATCGAAAATTAGAAGAATCTACGGAACAGAAGACAATAAATAATTGAAAAACCTTCCAACTGCAAGGTGAAAGAAAATTTCCCGCAAACCAGAAACATTAATACCTTAAAACGAAGCTCATAAATTAAGGAAAATTCTGAAGCCTTGGGTGAAGTAAGCTTCAACCAAACAACGTATAAGCTTACCAAGAGTCTACAATGTCCAAGAAAATAATCTAACGTGCACCAAAAATATGATGTTACACTCGTTTTGAATCAATTCACCCACGGGTTTCTATTTTTTAGGACAAAAACCCACGCATACCCGGTGGTATTCCAACTTCATCAGAAACGCTGTATCCCTTTAAAAACAACGAACTTCTTTGTCGATACCTGGGAGCCTCTACGAAACGTGGATGTCCAAGGCAACACAGCGAGACGATTTTACGCCATAATTTACGAACAAATCAATGCGTCCCGCTTTCGGGGCAAGTGACGGCAAACCCGGTAATTTCCCTTCGCGACTCCACTGACCCAAGGTGACGTGAAAATAGATCCCAAGCCTCGTCAAACCATGTCAATTTACCCGTCAATAGCACCAAGCCTCGAAAGAGAAAGACGTTTTTTATGCCTATGAAGATTTCACACGAGGAGAAATGCATCGGATTACCCGATGTCAACTCGAACCTAGAAAATTAGAGGGTGCAATAAGTTACTGTGTCATAAATCTGCTATCACATGGACAAATTCCCCACTCCGTCAATCATACAGACACGTCGTTTCAACGCATGTATATGTGATTGGCATCTGCATTCGATTTTTACACTGCGTCATGATCAGTTCCACCTTTTTCTGTATTTATTTTGGGCGAGATTGCATATTATTCAGCGCTTGGTCAACAAGAGATTGATCTGGTTCTGAAGATTCCAAAATGTGTACCAAGAATTTTCGAAGACCTCAACATTTTTCAACGTCAAGATTGGACGGACTTCAACGGCCTTTCGGTCCACAATGCTGACTTTTTCCATGACACAAAGGCTTTTAGAAAAATCTCAATTTCCCGGGCACAAAATTTGGAAGACGCAGCGAGAAGCATAGCAGTGAAAGATAAAACTCAAAAATCCCAATCAACCTGGGTAATCCACTGTTGTGAGTTGAAAATGCTTCTTTTGCCCTAGAAATATAGGTTCAAGCAATGTCAACTATAGTGCGCTTCCTTCCGAAAAGGCAATTTAAGATTACTGCGCGAGAATGCATGAGAATCGTAGTCCCCATTTTAGACAATTTTCATTCAGATACCAAAATAAATTGCCGTGCATGTATTCTAAGCATCGAATGCATACGAATTGAAAAATAAGAAGTTCTCTATTTTCCTCCCTATACACCGCGAGGTGCGAGAGATATCGCATATCGTCAAATTACGGCTGAACTCGTGGAAAGAGAACCTGTTGAGCGTGGCGATTTCATCTAACGACGAAACTTGCCGAGAGCACAAAGAATTTAGCATAGAATCTTTTCCCGCGGGTCAGACACATTCTGCGCATTCAAGAAGGACAGGAAAGGCGCCTGTCCTGGCAAGCTTGACTTTCTATTCAGTCGTCGTTCTCGATAATTGACGCGTTTCCACCGCCGGTGCAATGCGGTCACGGTCCTTTAAATTTCGGCCCAGAACTCGCAAGCTGATCAACGCCAGTTTCACGTCCGTCGTGAAGGGTGTCAGGAAAATTTATTCGGAAACTTGGCCCATATGCCCAAATCATGTCCAACTGAAGTGCTTTTCACGATAGCTTAAGAACTCGGATTTACCATAGTCAGTGAGGAGATCAATATAAAACACGCGCCAATTTCGACGCCTCAAAAAGAAAAATAATTGTATTCGAGAATGTAAGACGCGCATTCATTCGATTCTTCAGAATCGGAAGTGTACATGAATTCCGGTCATTCGTCAAAGTCCAGCTTAATGTCCTCCAACATAAGAACAAAACATTATTTTAACTCCACGATCTGAAGACTCGAAATTGATCACTGATCTTAGCAGGATTGAAGAGGCTCAATCGATACGACGGGAAATTCGGCCTTTAAACTTCATTACGTTTTATTTCAATTTGTATTTTTCGTAGCACGAAACGATTGGCATTACGATGATCTCCGTAGCGGTCAAAGCCTGCCAAAAAAAAAAAAATCGAGCACTTATTACTGTGGCTCCGAACGGCGGGGACAATTCGAACGCGATGTGAGCAAAGATAAATTAGCTTTATTATTCACAATCATTTTTCGTAGATAATCTTACCGATACAACGACCACTTCCGATCAATGCTAGGTAACACAAGAAAGAGTTTCTTTTTGTTTCACCCTTAATCCTAGTTTCAAGATGCAACGAACCCCTCAATCAGAGTCGATACACACGCGCGCGTAGAAAGTCGCCACGAGGGTCGTAAAAATTGACCCAGTCGGGCCGCGGCTATTTTTTCACCCTTCCTTTCTCGACGCGGTGCTACTTTTGGACCGGGCAGATAGGCAGGCAAAGCGGCAATTGAGCCGCGAGAGGGCGCGACAGAGGCTGGCATCAAAGCAGAAGCTCACAGCGCCACTTGACAGTCCGCGATCCGATGCACACAAAGAAAAAGGAAAATGTATTGCACGAAGTTTTTGATTCCTGTCACACTGAATACTTGATTCGAGGGACTGATACATCATCCACGTCTAAGTGGGGGACTTCGAGGTTTACAGGGTTGACCAGGAAAATTCCCTTTGATTTTCAAAGAGCTATGTCGGAACAAATATTTTAAGAAGCCGATTCTGGGGTCACATGATCATTTGCAATATCCTACTTGCATGTAATACCTCTATTAATCCGCGGTAGCATCGTGTACCATGCTTCTATATGGTGCAGTATAACTTTTAGAAAGCAAAAAAAATTAAATTTATCAAGAACTGTAAATTATCAACTGTCGCATTAAATTCTGACAATGATCTGAAAAATTTAAACACAAAGACTCAACGGACCGGAAATAATTCGTACAGAAAGAATTTCATCGCAGAGAATCTCTATAACATGGGGAGATATGGGGAAAAATCGCTCCACGACAAGAGAGTCTACCTTTATACTATCGAGCATCAATATTTAATTCTGAATAATATGCTCGATGTAGCCATCGTTCTTAAAAATGAGGAGGCTCTCATCACTCCATAAGTTAGAGCATCATAGGATGAGTTGTCTTGACAATCATAAACGGTTGTCGAGCGCTATGAAAGACAGATTGAGCACATAATAGACAGTCACGGTGAAATGACGGTCGGATACATTTGCAAATGTAATTAATTTTATTCAATAATCGTATTTCATCATCTTTGATCAGTAATGCGAACTTTCCGCAACTTCTTTATCGTGAGCAATATATTTCAGAATGACCAATGTAATGGATAGGGAATGTGAGATTAAAATTAATATAAAATCCACCAGTAAATGAGAACAGTTGAAGGAAGCTTGTATTTTATTCAGATGATCCTTCTCTGTTTTCATGTTTATTTTATTATTTACATTCAGCAACCGTAAAATAGCAAAGTTCACACGAAGCACCTTCATACTTTTGATTTATAAATCAAGAGGGTCGAGGAGCATTATAGATTAAAGCAAGGGAATCGGATACATTCGGCGCTCTACATTATAAGAAATGCTGTACCGCTTTTCCTCGGCATTGTCACGAGTACTACTTGAAAAAATGCGTTTACGAACGTCGGGTGGGTTGCAATTCCTGCTTCAGAGAAATGCGGAACATTCTCGATTAAAGCAAGGGAACTGCGGAAAATTTTGGATTTTTTCGCCGGAATTCCATCGAATTCCTTCCGGTCGAACCCACATGGCGCGCAAAACTTCTGGAATCGGTCAATAGCAAACATTCGTAGAAAATGTCATTTATACAAAATCGAATTCATGAGAGAGGAAAAAAAACCACGAAGAAACTTCGCTTCAATTTATCTTCGCGAGCGTTTGAATAGCAGATAGCTCAACAAATTTTGGCAAGACACGAGCCCTGAAATCCCAGAAATTTCGACGACGCAGAAAAATCTAGTGAATCATGTTTTCGCCCGCAGGGAATTTCGACGAACATCAGTCCTTTGGCCATTGTATTCAGGTTCGGGCTTGGATCTAGAGACACGGGGGTCGAAGACTCAAGAAAGTTCACTGAACCTCTTTTAAATACGGATGTACTTCCGCACCCCCCAAAAAAGGAAGAAAAAAAAACGCAGATTTCTGCCGCACCCGCCCTTGTCCCGGTGTCTCCTCTCAGAAAGAACTTGCTGGACCACGGACACGACTTCCAACTTAAAGGGTTAAATCAAATGAAACGTCGAAGATAATTCGTGGCTAAAGGTGCGGCAGGGATCAATCCCACGTTTTTGTTTCAAACTCAAGTAGCTCGGGTTCCTAACGTGATCAATGCTTCGCAGCACAAATCGGTCTTGTCTTTCACTCAACCGGAACGGATCAGGAACGCAGAACAGCGATGAGAAAATCAGAAGCCTCAATCTATTGAGACAGCAAAGAGAAATCTCAGGGAACGCCATAAGAAATAACGCCGATACCGCGGCCTCGCTTCTTGCCGAACAAATGTAATAATGGAAAATTGATGGGGGAAATGATAAATTATAGACCAGAATTGCGTAGAGAAACTGTTACATGGGAGGTAGGTAGCACTGGCGAAGCCAAAGTGCATACGTTTCAGTGCAGTATTTACACATGCGTGAGAAGTGCTACAACTTTTATAAAAATAACCTATCATCTGCATCCTGCGCAACGTTTCCTATAGAAATCTCATTCCACAATGCTAGCGACCCATACTTCCGAACAAATTATGGAATCAAAAGAAAAATGTAACATGACTTACCAATTGATTCGGGGCCCTTGGTGACGATTTGTGATTCCGGCGCGGCTCGACAATCACCCGGGGAAATGAACACCAAACAATGAAAAGCGATCACAAACCCGACGGAAAACCACGAGCACCACCGATTTTTGCGCCCTAAACCGCGAGAGGGCTTCGTAACGTCCCCCATTTCTTACCGATCAATCACTCGGTTTCACAAAGTATTCATCTGAAAACAAGAGCGATTGTCAAAATTCATGAGAAAATCGGACAAGAGACACAACGGGGCAGTTTGCAAGAAATCAAGTTCTTCGGAGGTGGACTATACCGAACATCCGAGTCCAGCCAAACAAATAACGCCGAAGGCAGAATATCCTTCTAAAAGAGATTAAAACCCAGCAATAAGAGCCCAACAGTTTCAGGAGATTTTCGATGGGAGAAAATACGTCGGTGAAGGCTAAAATTGCGCAAGGTAATAAATTAAATTTAAATGCATCAAAGGGATTCAAAGTATCGAGGTCGCGATGTAAAAAACTTTTGATACCCTGTATATGCAGTAGGACAGTAGGTAAACTCTGTCGCATAAAAATATTACATTCCCTCATTAAATGCCATTCCTAACATACGAGTAAACCCAAAGCTACAAAATCAAGTCTGCACAAAGCTAAAAACGATACAAAAGCGTTAAAAGAATCGAATACAGTTATTTAAAAAGACCATGAATCGATCACACAAAGACGAAATTTTGAGGCGCAACAATATTTCAATGAATCTACGTGTAACATATCACAACGGGAATGTTGTGGATTTTAAATATATCCTGCGAATTCTGACAAACCACATCGAAATTCTCACGAACTCAGAGATATCCTGTACATCGCCGCATTAAAAATTAATAATTCAAGAATTTTGTGCATATGCCATAGTTTCAACATGCAACATGATGCTTCAAAATAAAAGAACTTCACCGAAAGATGGCTTCTAATTTATGGTCTACACTCTACAGTTACACGAACAATTTCCCAAAATCATATGACATAATTCATGTCTCCCTTTTAAATATCACTTTCAAAGTAGCCTTGGGTTTCTTTTTAACAGTCACATGCAGACGGGCGGCTTTCAATGACATCACTGCAAGTATAAATTCAATCATAAGAACCACCGATCGAAGCAGGTTACGTTTGCGCACTTGATTACTTCGCGCAACAACCATCTTTTCATAAACCACATTGCCATGAACTTTTGCGGAGACAACGCAAAAAGAGAAAAGAATTTCGCCATCGCACACAGGAGCTTGTTACCATGAGAACACCATGAACGGCGTCACATGCGGATGAAGACGGCTTCTTTGCATCCCTAGATTTGTGCTCAGCTGACATATGCCCTCAGGCGGTGGGAACAGGTTCTCATTCTAATCCCATTCGAAGCCGCAAACTACTCGTGCAATGCTCACGTGAAGTAATGGGCCGTCACTACAGTCACAATCCCTCATGCGGGGAATCCCGAGAAAATTCCATTTTAATTTGCAATGCAATCATACTCCTTGATGGGTTGAAATACAATATTCACCGCCGCAAATGACAAAACGAGAGAAGACAGCGACGATCGATACTTGAAACAATGTCCCTCGTTCCTAGAGGACGCACTCACAATTTTGAAAAAAAAAATATTCTAGCATGTTTTGTTTTCTTCAAACATGAAAATGAAGCCAACATTCGGAAAAAAAGAAAACTTTCCCTTAGAAATAAACGATCAGGTGATGCAAGGAACCAACCGCAAGAACCCCGAAGCATTTGACGACGGATGGAAAGTTCCGATAATTACTGAATTCATTGGGGCTATTGAGTGGCCAGCTGGAATAATAGCTCATGAAGCCTTTCGCTGACCTCATTACTGAACGGACCGAAAAACTCTCAACGGGAACACTTTCGCCTCTTTGTCAAACTCCGATACAAAACAAATTCGTCTTCGAAAACGAGCATTCGGAAAATAATTTCCACCGAATTGAAACTTTCGTCTTCAATCCATATTTTTAGTTTTACCCGATTTTAACTTTTTAAGTTCTACAAAATTACGGAACCTAAAAAATCTGTACAAATCGACCATTCTCGTCTAAAAAACTACGCTTACGCTGCATTCCGTAAAGCTAATAGGAACGAAAAAATTACCATATATTCCGCATGGCTAAAAATGTACAGTATGTCCATGGTCCTCAGGTCAGTGGATTTACTACCCACGATCTACTTATCTTTAGCCAATTAGCTGGCGGAATAGAGTAAGTAGCTGGAACATTTTTGTTGCATAATGATGGAAAAAGCAGGTCTCTCTCACGCTACAATAGTAATACAGTACCTGTACTGTGTAAACAATAATGCACAGTACATAAAAGGTGAAATGTGTTGCGAAAAGATAAGCAGCGTAACTCGCAATTCATCTCCATAATATTTTTGCTGAGATGATCAACACAACGGTTCTTGCTTTCAATCCTGAGTGAATTCATGTTCGAAAGTATTTTTGACCGGACTTTCACGGGTTAAAAATCGTCCGCAAAATCTTTTCGGGAAATGTCGCCGGTTTCGATTTTTCGACGTTCCGATTTGCTTCAAAGGTGAGGTGCAGAAGCGTCTGCGGAAAAATATAGTCGGATTCGGAGTGTGATTCAGAAAATTTGAAAAATTTTGTATTTTAAAGTTCGTCCATATTTGAGTCTCTGAAGCTGAGGAATTCTTGCCGACAGAGCAGGATAGGAGACCATGAAAAAGAAGGCGACATCAGTCGCTGCGCGGGTTGGCCGAGCGCGGACGCACTCACAGTTCAACCATCACATGCTAAGAAGTTCGGGGGGATGGCGGCCGACTCATTCCCTCCGGGTCACTGCTTTAATGCCTGTTTTTCCTAGCATATTCCTTGCATCTCACTGCTACCATAACGAGCAGCTTCAGCCCCAGAGCTCGAGTTTTTCTCATGAACGCGCGTCACCAACCTCACGATAGTCGTCGAATCACTATTTGGACCGATTCTCAAACGAGAGGGTTAACGGCCAGCGGCCCTAAAAAATTCAAGCCACGAAGCATTGTGTTTATATTCCTTAATCGTTGTACGCTTCTTCAAGGAACGTTTTAAACACAAGTAACTCAAACTTGGAACGATATGAAATATTCACCGTAGGGTTTGACTTTTGGCAGGCGGTTCCTTCTTCCCGTTCCACAGATAGATTTAGAAGCGTGCATGCGCTGCGAAAAATCCGGAGTAACTCGATTTAAAGCACAGTACTTTACAACGTTGAAAACCCACCGCCGTGAGGATTCCAAAGATAAAAATCAGGGATATGATCCGTCGCAGTTTTCTTCATTTGTTTAAATCATTCATAAAAACATACACAAAAGACCTCAAATCAGACGGCATGAGTGCGAAGGATCGTTTCTCATCAAGAAACTTCTTGAAATACGCATCATAAACCCTTCAAGAATCAAGTAAAAAATTCGCTCGATACTACATACATCACAGAAGAGAAGTTCCCAACGTTTTCTAACTTTCACGGCCAATTTTGCAATACAATACTCTCATACGGTTTAGCCCGGTTTAGTTAATTAACTTTATGGCATCAACATAATACAAATAAAATTGTTAGCCGTCGCGGATTTCTCTCAGACCGTGGTCAAATTACTTTTCTTTCTGCGACTGAGTTGCCAGCGATTCAATTGATATCATAGCTTTTCATTTCCTCCCATCTTCCCTGTTAATTCATTTTATTGGCGCAGAGCTAGCACTGTTTCAAATGCTTACAGAGCCATTGGAACAGACATGGGGTTCAGGAATAGGAGCCTACGCTGGATTTTTTTTTTTTTTTCTGCCCTCGCGACGCAGAAAAATCCCGGGTATCGGGAACACGGCAGAAGTTGTAAGACGCACGCACTCCTAAATTCTGGGAATGCAACGCGTCGGGAAAAATTCTGGCATGGAATGCCTTTATTCGGCACTTCATCACTGGCCCAATAACGAAACCCGAACGCACACTACCTTCCTAATCATCATCAGGAATTTCTGACCAGCAAAGCACGGAGTAAATACTGCAACCAGTCCTCAGATCTGGGTATCACTCGCAACAGTTGATGGCTTCGACGCCGGGAAGGCCGAGCGTGCCAAGAAGTGCAACGCCACTCCACTTGCATTGCACTGCACTGCGCAGCCGCCCGAAAGCTTCTGACTCCCGGCCGGACACTCGCGTAGTTTCTGTCCGTCTTTCTCACCACTCCCTCCCCGTCGCACCTGTGCTGCAGTACTCTCACCTGTCCGAGTGCATCGCAGACCCAACAGCGAATGGAAACGGGCAACGTGCCGGGTCATCTGATTCGGTGGAGGCAAAGAGGGGGATGGAAGCAGGCCGACTTGCGGCAGCCGAGCGCATGGTGTGTCACAAGGAGGGAAGACATACGGTGGCTTCAAGACGCTTGGTCTCTAATTACCAGGACAGGGCTTTTTCAGCCTTTATCTGGATTATACAACTTTCAAGATGGTCGTGTTTGCATACCACTGCTTATGAACCAGGGCACCCCTGCATACCTCTCAGATTAAAGGCGCATTAGTTCATGGAATTTAAAAACTGCAATCACAGCGTATCCTTCACGCTAAACTTCCTGATGGCTTGATGTTACATTTTTACTCAATATTCTCCCAAGTGTTACAATTTTTTGGAAAACTTCGACATGAGCTAAAATTTTTCTTTTGAAGTCTCGCGTACCACCGGACCGGATCTCATCCGAATACCTCTCTGCGTGCTGTGACTTGAAAAGCTGCGCCTCAATAAATGGACAGTAATTTACAGAACTTGCGGCGATGCACAAAACTGGAAAGTCAGGGTTGTTGAGGATGAAGAACGAAAATTCTTAAATTAAACATTGGTTGAGCACCAGTGCAGGCCATCATACACCAACGCTGGTTCCATGGCACTTCATAACAGAGCGTATGCTGGGTATGGTCCGGTGGGTCAACCTTCTACAGACCACTACCATCCATTTTCCTGGTTCTTTTCGAACACATTTCGTCTTGCATTCAAGTAAGATTGAATGCAGTTTTATAATTTTCTATTGCAGGAACTCAGATTCTTTCGCCGTTGAACCTTTCCCATAAAAATTAATGTAAATACCCTGCCGATTGCTGCTGGTTACTGTCGCCGACTAAGACTTTTCATGTCACAGATATGCGAAAAACGATCGGATGAAAATAGTAAAGAAGTAACCCAACAAATCATTAAAGAAGCAAATCATGAAAGCATCAAAAACTTAGCATAGAAAATAATATGCAAGTACTGTACTATATATAGGATCATTCCTATATGATCCTATATCATATATGATCATTGCTGGTAGCAGAGTACCATACTAAGCTTCAGACTGACTCCATTGAGATGAGAGAGGGGAGAATTTTAAATGCTGAGAAAAGAAGCAAAACTAAAATATTTCACGATACGATACGATGTTTTTTTTTGAAAGTGTGAGGTGTGGCTTATTGATTTCGGTTTTTTTACCAAGTCAAAATTAAAATACAATTTTTCAACACAGCTAAGTATCTTTACAGAAAATTAAAACCGGCGTATCCCCGCATTGTAAAGGGTTTTTGCTTTCAAAAATAATCCCAGGAAAAGCGTGCATCCTTCCGATAGGAAACATGGAAATCTCTGGCGTGATAAATTTTAAAATACATATAGGAACCCACTTGGATAATACAACGGAACTTGTTGCAAGCAAGCTCAAATAAATCAAAATTTGAAGGCGGGTCAATCGTTGTCATTTCAGAATAAGATACGACATCTACTAGATCCAGAAAGTACTGGACCATGAAGTTGAACGTTTTTCTTCGACTCAAAGTGACCTATTTTTCCTTCGTGAACTTCGGGAAACCGTCTTCGAAACATCACTCACAGCGATACCCTGTATTGCTTTGCGCTGAATCATGTCCGGATTTTGTTTATTTCTGACGAGCTAGAGTTGTAAGCGTTTCAACACTTCATGGAAACTGAAAATAATCGAAGGAGAAGCAACAACAGCAGATTGAGTTGAAACCGTTTGTTACATGAATTAAATGTTTACCTCAATGGGACCGGTTAAATATTAAGTTGATGAACCTAAACTGAAACTTGGAAATTTATACTTAATAATCAATATTATAAATGCAGCTGTATATCCTATCGAGTTAAAGTAACATAATGCCAATTTTTCATTTTTAATGTGAACTGAAACGATACTTGTCAATCAATCATTAAAAATCATTAAAAAATATTTTACTTTGGACGTGTAGATTGTAAAATTCATCTGAAAAGAAGTAAGACGATCTGATAGTGTTTGTTCCGATTACTCCCGAATGAGCTCCCTTGCTTCAACCATTCACCTTGACTTATAAATACTACTGTATTCTATATTAACACTGCCAAATTTGAGGCGTATTTCACTCAATAGGATTCGTAATTGAACAAGTTACAGTATTTGATTGCTGAGCAAAAGGATTCCCCCACAAAGGCCAGACACTAGCACATACCCCTCCATACCCCCGTTCCTTCACGAAAAGTTCCCGGAATTGAAGCGAACCGCAGCTTTAATGGATAATGCTGGAAACTACGCACTGCTCGCTTTTTTCTTTTTTTTCCTTTTTTGCCGACCCCCCCCCCCCCCCCCCCCCCCCCCCCCACTCCCAAATGACGGAGCTGTTCCCCTGACGGCATGCAAATCTGAGAGGAAGAAAGGAAGAATTTCCATTGTCAAGATTCTGACCTGGCCAGGGGTCTGCCCGAGGAATCTCGAAAACGGTGCCAGCGTGCGTCAATTGTAATGAGTGCCCTGAAGCTCAATATTGTTTGACCGTTGGTGAACTATCGAAAGATAATCTTTGAGAAGAATCTGGAACATTCAAACTCAGGAGTGAGAAAACAACATACAAAAAGGCTTCGACTCTTGAAAATGAACTCAGAGCACATGCATTGGATGAAAAAAAGATCATGTAAGTTTATCTGCATACGCGTTAGCATGTCTCACTCAGACTGATGATGGTGACACAAACATAGGGCTAGCTTGGGAAAAAGCCACTGCCGCATTGCATCATGCTTCAGGGTAAGAGGCCCAAATATTTTTCAATTGATCTATACGTACTGTATATTTGAATACTACTGCATTGTATACAGTATGTAGCACAGGGAAGCGACAATATGTTCCGGATTGTCGTAGTTTTCAGGTTTTTATCTGAGTATTTCAGAAAGCTAGCTATGGAAGTGAACGAATGTCGTGAATGTTTCTGAAGTTTGGTCATGCATCGTTCCCGATGAAAGTAAAACCCTTCGTGACTGTAAAAACACGTAATCTGACAACTTAGGTGTTGGGCAATTTCAGTGTGGGTCTTTGAAGCCTCATGCATAGATTATGAACAAAAATTAGAATCTGAAAAATGTTGACGACAAATACTAGATTGCTGGAATGATCCTTTTGTCCCTGTATAACTTCTCCTGGAATGTCATCAATGGCTTAAGGGGAATGCATGTAAATGTAACGCATGAAAAAAGGAATCCAGAATTTTCCCGAGTGCTCGAGAAGTCTGGAATAGATAGCATAATAGTCTATAAATAGTAAATAGTCTATAGTAAATAGTCTATAAAGTTCAGGTGTGGAACATACACACTTATCACTGCCTCGATGAGAACGTGGTGGAGGAATGTCTCTCCGAAATGCCAGTGACGCAAAAAAAAAAATTCGAAACTTTCAATTCAGTACTTTTTCCTAGCTTAGAAAAATTTTACTATTTTCATATCGTTGGCTAATTTTGAATTTCCTGAACTTTGAATGAGAGGAATTAATATGTTTACAGTGCATTTCCCTTACGAACAGGCAGAGGCACACAGACGCGTTTCACAATATCATAGGAAGTTAACGAAAGACTCAAATCTGACCCAAACAAAATTTTACCTCGAGGATTACAAAATTTTGTCAAAAAATGGCAAAGTTTATCAAAAGTTGCACTTGAAAGTTTGCTAACCGGGGGTTATTTAAGTTGTCTAAAATCTGAAGAAGATTTCAATAAAATCATTTTCAGGGATTATCTTCCAGAATTTTATACTTTCGTTAAGCCCTACTCAATCATTGGCATTTTAAGCAAAGGCCCGAATATTCGTCGGCAACACGTCCAAGTAAGAGTACAATACATCATACTCACAGCCGATGAGTTCAACGATAATTTGAGTGAGTAATGATTTGGAAGCTTTTTACAAAACGAAGCTGACATCGAGTTCAAAACTTCGAAAAAATTTACTTTATGCAAAATATCTTCCAGGTCTATCAAAGTTCAGAATTTCTCATAGTGGACGAGACAAAATTGACGGAGTATAAACTACAGTATAATCGAGAAATCATCTGAGGCTTTATTTGCATCGAATGATTTCGAAGGCATCAATGATAGTTTATTCTGTCAGCGCAAGATTTATGGAGCTCCGTCGATGATGAGTTCAGCCGATGCTATTCTGACACGAAAGAATCCAAGAAATGCTAAGGAACTGGGAGCGATTCACTTCGACTCTCGACTTGAGAGCAAGTGATGGAGCACTGCACAGCTCCATGAAGAGACGCCGTTAGGAAAAGGGGATGACTGCAGTGGAGTTCTTTCTACGCTGTGTCATGCAATCATGTTTGACCACTGATGGAAAAAAAAAGGAAAATGAATTCAACGGGGGGTTGGCCTAGTTCAAAGGACGTCGACCTGCACTTGTTAATGGGAGCGCACACCAAAAGTCACATGAATCTGAGTACAGTACAGGAATGCCCTTCCTCTCAGTCGCACGCCGACCAATCTCATCCAGCCCTGCGTCGGTCAATTTAACCTTCTTTGAAAATTAAATGTGTAAAGCATTCACCAACAAACAAAAATGAAAGACCAAATACACTAAGTTGATTTTTCATATCAATAGGCAAAAATACTAATTCGTAAACCAGATTCGATTTTAAAAACATATGCTTGTGCTTCTTTGCATGGTCCGATTCGAATACAAAATTTAGCATTGGAAAAATTGATTGCATTCGTGCAGAAGGGGAATCCCCCCCCCCCCCCCAATAAACCCTGACGAGAAAATGTTCAATTCGTAATCATGATTTATCATGATGAATCATTCATAGGAAGATGACCATGCTGTTTTAACGAAACGTTTGTGTTCCTTCGCAGTTGCGCTTTTTGAAAAAAAAAAAAAAATCGGGGATTGAGAAATCTAGGGCATTTTGAAACTGGAAAAGGCTGACTCAATCCTCTCGCTAACTTTAAAAACTGCTTCGCATCGGGTTTCTTGAAAAATGAATACAGTCCTCTCTGAGCTGGCTCTATCTTCCCTTAGACCCGTCAAATAAATATGAAGAAAGATTGCGTAAAAGCAGCTGTCAAATTCTTCGGAGACCAAGATACGAACAGTACTGTACGAGAACTGCAACAGTATGCTTTTCGATTGTCGAAAGTAAGGACAGAGCTTAACTTCTGACTTTTTTTTAAATTATAGAATAAAAATGAAATTGTTCATGATCCACTTTTTCTTGTACTATATAGCTTTCTTCGAATGAAGATACTGATTATTCCACAGTATAACCACAGACTATGCTATCATTGGAAAAGAGAACTAAATGAGATCTGACCTGTAATAGTCTCCTCCATATTAGCGTTAACGCTTGGCAAAATGTTCATTAAAATGGTTTTTCTCATGCCTGCCGTGTGTAGAAGATATCAATAAATTTGATATCCTTACACATGGTAGAAAATTTTAATGACCATTCAATAACATTGATATCCTCTCTCAGTAGGCATGAGAATGAGCCGATGCTCTGCTCAGCGTCGGTGTAGCGATCACAGGCGTCAGGAACGTCCGATGGGATTTTCCTGGATAGATTTTTCCTGAACAATTCTCACTTCCATACAGGGCTGGGAAATAAAAAATCAAAGAAGTTAAGCTCAGCTTCCACCTGGTAGAACAATTGGTTGAATGTCCAAGATGTTATATTATTTTACTTGAAAACAGTTTTGTTGCGATTAACGCAAGTGGGATAGTGTCTCACCTAGTTCGAATAATGCAGCCGGACGTTCCTGGCTCATCTCATACGCCCAATATTTGTTTTTGTTTCTGTTCCGGAAATGCTGCTTTCAAAGTTCATAATGATGTTATGAATCAGCTGATGTGTGTCTCAAGCTGTTGCGTACGGAATCCCCCCCCCCCTTTTACAAGCGTTGAAACGTGGTCTGATTCTATTTTTCATCTGGTGAGAAGAGCCTCCAATTTGCATCCGAGCAAGCATTTTGGGATCTCTTTGGTCTAAGCGTCATCCTGTACTCATGCTCCTGCGTTTCATTAGTAATTGCGGAATAGGCGACAGTTCGTAAGTGCCTCTCAGTACGCAAACACAAATACTGTCAACCCCCGTCTAGCAGACTTAATTTGTGCAACAGACAACTCTGTTAGACACAAAGTCCTTTAGACAAATTTAATTATATTAAAATTTTTAAATTTCAATTGTCAACCCTAATTTAAAACCAAAATAAGTCTGTTTGCCTGATTTAGTCTCTTGGGCGGGAGGAAACACAAATTGCAGAGCTGGTCTGTTAGGCGAAAATCCCTTACGCGGCAGGTCAGTTAGGCGGGGGACCACTGTTCTGTAAATTATCTTCTAAACGAAAATCGCAAGCTTTTTCATCCTCCTCATCAGCGAATTAAATTCAGACGTGTCATGTTCGCGGAACACCTTGAAACCTTCGGTCAAAGCCAACGAGGGGGCTAGTCTTTATGGTCATTTAATCCGCATTCGAGGTCATTAGGTTGACACTCGCGTGAAGATCAAGGGCAAGAATTCTTGTCATGTTCGCGGAACACCTTGAAACCTTCGGTCAAAGCCAACGAGGGGGCTAGTCTTTATGGTCATTTAATCCGCATTCGAGGTCATTAGGTTGACACTCGCGTGAAGATCAAGGGCAAGAATTCATCTGAATATGCCTTCGCTTTTTATAGCCACTCTCAGACAACAAAGAATTGTAGGGGTGATTGAAATGATCAAAACTTAGAATTGATTTGTCACTGGTCCTTTTTGCAATACTGCCTCAAATGGTGGGTGCGAGGGATTTTGTACCGGAGCGAGTGATATACTGTAATTATGAAAATATTACCGTAGAATTTTTTTACTATCAGCAGTGAAAAGTGAAACACAAGTCATTCAAATAATCATTACTTGTTTCAACATTCGAAAAAAAAATGTTTTCGAACTGAAGTTTTACATTTTTGCCAATTACATGTTTAGTTTCTTCACATTTAGTTTCTTCACATTTTCTTGAGAAATGCTCTTTTTCACGATGCAATGTCCTTGAACGACTTACAAAACTACCATGAGATCGAGGAATAACCTCACACAAAGGACTCAGCAGCACAACGAATGTGAGAACCTCTTCGCCACTTGACTCAATGAGTTCCATTATTAGAAAAAAAATTGACAACCCGAGATGTTTCCCTATTTGTTGTAATGAATGCAATTTTTAAAATTTGGTTTTCAAGTTTAATCCTACAAAAGCTTGATGCTTCGCATCGACTAACTGATGAGACCATTCGGTCTGGAAGACGTTCATCGAAAGTAAGACATACCTCAACTGTACCGCGGCCGAAATTAGCAAAACGGGTCTCTTCAGAACCGAGTTAAAGCCCTAAATAACACGCGTGAACTCGACGGGGTATAGAAGAAAAGCATGCTGTAGTCCCAATTTCGACGGTGAACTGATTCGATTGTGCGAAGCTCGCATTTCATGGACTACATACTGAAATCGACCCAAATTAGAAATCTGGTCAGCTGACGACAGAGGTCAAGTGAGCACAATGGCGTGAGGCTGGAACCAGGCCATGCTTGGCTCTCTGACGCAGCAGGTTTCATGCTTGATCTTATTGTAGTGAGCGCCAGAAAAGCTTTCGCTGGTCCTGCAATTCAGCTCGAGTTCATCATCCTTTCACGGAGTGGATCTGAGCGTTTCGGGCATATCTTACTTGGCCTGCTGTCCTCTGTTTTGGTGAACTAGACTGTAGGGGTTCCCAACCTTTATGACTCGCACAACACTTGGAAAATAATTGGAAATTCTTGACTGATGACATAAATTTCCTGTGACACACTTTATCCTAGCTTCTTTTATCCGTAAACCAGAATAAAGAAGGGTCTCGGCAAACAAACTTGATGTGTGCCTGAACACTGGTTCGTTAGCTGAATTGCCCATCATACCTGGATCGTGCTTTTTCTCAAGCAATTACATACAGTACAAATATCTGAAATGATGCCTGAACCTGAAAGTGCTTATGAATATGAAAAAAATCCCACTAGAAATGGCCGAACACCAAGAAAAGTCTTCAAGAAAATTCAAGATTACTTTTAGTTCAATGCTATGCCTCGAGAAAAGAAAAAAATGGACATGTACTTTCCTATAGTGGGGTGCAAAAAACCAATAAAACATGCCTGAAATGAGGATACTTCTTTGCAACGGAAGAAAATTGAGAGCACTTTCAAAACAAAAATTTACAAAAGTAAAATGTACATAACAGTGAATCAAAAGCAAGAAGAGCGTGCAAATCTAGCTTTATCTGAATGGTGTAAGATCAAAATACTGTAATGCCCTAGTACAAGAAACAGTCAAAGGAAAATACTTCATGCTGATTTGAGATTCTCATGCAATGGCACATACATTTTGGGCGGTGAAAATTTGACTGTAGAAATTTTTCTCACCTGGGCCAGTGTTCATTATCTGAAGCAGCAATGGACAAACGAAATTATTTGTTAGCTGGGACATCATTTTTGGGCTTGAGGCTCCACAGTATAAATTTCACTTTAATAAAAGTTTGGGCTCAAAAATTTCATGACATTTTCAAGTAATATTCGTTGGAAACGTACATTATTAGGGTATAGGGAGATGCACTGTATGGTCCCATGCTAAAGCTGATTGCAGGAAGAATCTTGTGCATGGCTCTGCATTCGGGCTGTTGGATGGTGGAATGATAACATGTAAATTGCACTATATGAGATACATGACTGTATACAGCAGTTCTAGAAATTGAAAAATCTCGATTTTTTCTGTCAACTGCATACCTGCGACAGAAGAATCAATTCAATTTTATGAATTTTTTCAGAATATCTGAATTAATGAATGATTCACGCATTAAATGGACTGTGTTCATGGCTGATGTCATCATATGTGACTATCAGACTAAAAAAAAGAATTCGAGTACGTGTCTTAGGGGAGACGTCTGGTGAGATATAATTATGTCATTTACGTAAAAAAATAGTTCGAAAAGGAGGGGCACTTAAACAAATCAAAAAATCTAAAAGAGGATATCCGTTTTTATATTCAGCGACAATTTGAAGAAAAAAATGATTTTCTTTAGAATTGAGGACAATTTTTAACTTCCTGGAATATGAAAGTATTTTTTTAGGTGTTGGGGGGCCAGACGGTGGCATTGTGCCGAAAAAATCCCTTTCTACAGTTACTTCAAAACTAGCCACACGGCGTTAGTGAATACAGTAGTGAACATTATAAACCATGTCTGTGAAGGCAGACAAATGTGTTCCGGAAAGAACAACGATTCTCAACAAAAAATACAGCTCATATTACTGGATTTCGTAGATTCACTGTAACAAAACCTTCATAAGAGTGAGACTGCGTAGTTTAGAAATTTCGAAAAATTAAGTTTTCGACAAATCAAGTTCGAAGAATTTCATTTTTCGGAAAGTTCATTACAACACTAATCGGTATACAGTATAATGGGATTCCGCAATTATCACAATGAGCTTTTTAAAAATTAAGAAAGCAACTATAGGATGTATAGGAGGTTAGCTCACTTTCTGATGCTCTTGGGTACGATGCTCTTCTCACTGGTATGTGAGGTGCATTGACTACAAGAAAGAAAAAAAATCGCTGATACGGTAAATGACTTACTTGTCTCTGTTTTTTCTTTTTGTTTTGTGGGGTACAGCAATTACTACTTTTTTACTTCTTCTTGTATTATAGGCAACCATGGGGTTGACTTATTATGGGCATGTATACGGGGATGACTTATTATGGGCAAACTATATGGGGATGTCAGAATTTAAAATTTTCGTATACGAATCTGCTTAGGTTGTGCGCTTCAGTTCATCGATATTCCTTTGTGGATTCACTTGGCTCCACACACAGTATTTAAAAACTTGACCTGAATGTAAATCAGCGAAATGCTATCGGTGAACGTCCGCGATATAATTTATAGAGCTAAAATTCAGAGGATTCTACTGTGACATTGTGGATACAAATTTGGATCTGAGCTACTGTACAGAGCAAAAAGCTCAGCTCGAAAGAGTTCCGTATTAGGAACTACTAACAATGACATGGATATATAATATTGTACTTTATTATTACTACTGCCATGGTTGAATATGATTTATCACCTCAATTTCGATGGGAATGGGTTGTCTCTCATCCAAGTAAATCTCGTACAAAAATCCAGTCCTTAAAAATTTCTCCGCAAGGTTCTCGGAAGTTGTTCGTCATGAAAACGAATTACTTGTAACGTAAAAAGTTTTTTTTTTTTTACCAAGGTTGGTTTCACATAAGATTGTCACTTCCCTTTGCCCTCCTTCGTCAAATCTCCATCCTCACCGAAAAGTCGATTTTAAAAGATAAAACGTCCACTTGAAATCATGACAATTTTCGACGCGAAAGTTTAAAGAAATTAGGCTTGACAGTCCGCGATGAATTCACTCGCTGAAAATCACTGTTCGACGAAAATGAATGGTTTTGCTATCACGGATAGAAAGCTTCGCACGTAAGAGCACCACCTGAAGTCTGAGGATAGAACTAGCTTTATAAAAATAATCGAGTAGAAACTTTCATAAACTCACGACAAACAATTTGAATTCACGTGGTCTTCAACTTCGCATCTGGGCGGAAATAAAATTGAAACACACTTTTCCATTTTATCGAACACTGAACATTTTTGAATATATCATGCTCGTAGACAAGCTAATCAATTGGAAATTTTAACATCCAGAAGAAAATGACCAAATACATAGTCGAAATCAGCAGTCGGAATGCAAGGTTTATTTAGAGCCGTTCAGGCAGGCAAAAAATGTCCTTGAGTACCACGACCTTGCCTTCACTGATGACCTATCCTCTGCTCTGTCCGACCTTCACACTAATACGAAACATTTTTCGATCCTTGCAGCGACTCGTGAATCAATTAAAAAGGTTAACTCCTATCATAGGGTCTCGGCGAAATTTGCTGTTGTTTTTTTTTTTTACAGTTCACAGCCACTCGCCTCTCCATATTTTTCTCATGCCTGAAAAATCTCAATAATGCAACAGCAGGCATGCCTGTTATCTTTACATGTTATTCAGGAATGGTAAAATATTATATTTTAAATAAGTTTCATTGAAGCAGTAACTTAGTACAATTTCCTGTCATTCACTTCGGAAAGCATACGGTATGTTTGGCACAGGAGTGCAGAGTAAATTGAGAAAACTCTTTAAAATTATCGAAGCAACGGAAAGACCAAGCCATTTATAATAGCACATTTATCAAATTTTAATTGCAATTTGACTAGTGTAACTGAATCGATTATTGCGAGCTTTTCTTATATAAGTGGGGATTCAACTCTTTTGTAATTTTCACGATACTGTATGCCGATCCAAGCAGAAACTGAAAAATTACAACATGCAAGATGAACTCGAGTCCAGTTTTCTGCGTCAACCCTCAATAGTACTTGTTACCGTTGATAAAGAAAAATCAGGAAAAATTGAATGCTAAAGAAATAAGAAATCTAGCCATTGATGAACTCACAAATCTCATCAAAATACCATGAATTCGAAATGACCTGCATAATTGGCAAGTAAAATGGGAAAATGGCTTGGGTTGAAATTACCCCTTCACTGGATTAAAATTCCATGTACAGCTGAGCAAATTCACAGGGTTCAGTGAAGCCCGGATAATGGAATATCCACTGCAGTGGAAAAAATGATTCACGGAAATACAATCACATTTTAAAAACTAGGTACGCCGCAGAAACTACCTGGATTCAACGATAACTTTCGTTGATGTGTAAGCATTATTCATTATTCCACGATAAAGATACCGTGAAAAAAATACGCACAAAAAAGATCCCGGACAAGGAAAGTTCGCGGTCGCGGATGAAAACAACTTTCGGAAGCTCGGCTCACGTCACTACGACGGCCCGAACGCGATGTCACGTATATTTTCCAGAACGTTTTCGAAGCAACCGTAGAAACAAGCCTGAGGAAAACAGGGTGAGCCATCGCCGTGATCGACACGGCGAGGCACGACAGCGACGCAAATGTATAAGTCAGAGTCGACAGAGGCGAGAGGGAATTTCTGCGAATCCGACAGACAGGTCGAGCCACACATTCGCCACGTGCGGTGAGACCAAGTCTGGCATTCCGTCGAAAAATTCATGCATTCCTCCGCCATGAATCATGCATCATGAATTCGCCCGAAACACCAAGAAAAGCACGCCATGCAATGATCACCACTGCAGTATAGAAGCAGAAAACACCGGTGGGAATATAAATACTGTAATGAAACACGATGCGTGGAAATCAAGTTTGGGTCTGCGAAATCGAAACTATTCTACCTATGCTACGGTCGGTAAATGCAAGCTGGATTAGGGTTTCCATGCAACCACACGCGAAAAGCGTTACCACACCACTCAGCACTTTCTGAAACTGAAGGTTCGAGAAGAAAAAAAAAACCGGCGAAAAAACGTCCGCAGGAGTTCAGCAAACGTTTCAAAAACGTCTTTGTTTTTGTCCATGCTGTAGCAAAATCAATCCCACCCGAAAATATACGTTCCCGACTGTACCTTTCATCCCTTCAATCTTCAAAAAGGGACAAAGTTGTCGAGCAAATCTAGAACGTACTGCCAATTGTGTTTCAGTATTATTGCATGAAAAATTGTCACACACAGGGTGAACCAAATATTAATAATGTAAACATTTTTGAATAGAAAAAACCCTCGAACATAATAAATAAAAATCCCGAGCCGGAAATGAAGGTTCAGTGTAAACTTCTCCGAAATGAAATCAATCGCACATTTCCAACTTGAAATAAAAACTCTGAAAACGATACCAGACGCTTTAAACATTTATATTTCAACGATCGGTTTACGGTGAAGTACATTTCAAATCATACATCATCCAAGATTAACATTAGCAGCGTCACAATCAGTTGATGAGATTTTAATAGTCGATATGTGCACGTTTTCTGACTATCCTTTCCGTTACGGGTTTTATACGACTCGATTCGAGGACCCGTCCCAGTTTTGCTTTTTTTTGCGAATCAAACACGAGAAAGAATGCATTATATTTTTCAATAAATGATGCATTGAATCGCTGTAATCATCGAAGGAGGCAGATTATGTTTTCCCTTCAACTATACTCCAGAGAAGAGCTGTTACAAAAATCAGACGAAATTTGGGCAAAACAAAAATTTCGGGGTTACGGCTGCGTAAGGCTTATACAGAAGAGTTCGTGTCTGCTGATTGAATGTCGTACTGCGCAAAATCAGTGGCGCATTCATTCGAGGAATGGAGCGACGAAGCGAACAACGCAATATACGAGCTGAGAGCAAAGCGTCAGAAAGCTTCCTCACACTCGAACACGAAAAATGACGAACACATGATGTTGCCGCGTGTTGTCCCCGCGTTCTTTCTTCGCTGGCTCAAGTTAATTACTAAAAACGATCAGTCTTCGACACATTATTATAGGAAGGATGATCAACGCAGCTGTCTTTCTGAGTTCCTGCTTTCCTATCTTTGTTTCGAATCTGATCGCAGGCGCGGAAGTTGGGGATACCCGATGCAGTTCTCAGGATATGACAGGTGTGACGGTGCGACTCGTGACCATTCGTGGAGGAGTGGATCGAGTCTCCTGCGTCACAGGAACGCAACATTCTTCGGAAAGCGACGTGGAAGGCGAGGTCATGTAGCGGGAAGCGCAAAATTTTTGTTCTACGAGGGACACGACATTCATTCTGGCTCATTTCAAGTATATTGTTTCTTTTTTTTTCACCTCAACAGATGGATGCCGTATTCACGCAATTAACCCCCGCTCCCATGAACAAAACGGCGCTCAGAAACGCTGGAGCGCCGCGTATATTTGCTTAGGAAATTCTTGCATATACCGTCCCGAGAGAAAGTCGCTAATTTTTGGGTTCGTTTTTTAGATTTGTGTTGAGTTGAATTTGAAAGGTTAAAGGCATTTGACGAAGAATTTCTCTGAGTTTAAATACTCAAAAAAAAGCATCATCAAATGATCAATCCGCTGACTTTTATTACGAAAAAAATTATATTCCCTAGCTAATGAAATAAGTAGGCTAGCTTCGGATGGGCTAAACGGATTGAATGCCCGACATGATCTCATATTGGCAGTTCTGTTTTGATAATACAGTATGGATGAAGTAATGACAACGCTAGCTCATATCGAATTTTAGGAGACAACAGAAGCGAATTACAGTACGGAGGAAGGGAAAAGTAGCTTTTCTGTTGTTCGTTTCAAAGTGAACGCGCATATAGAAACAACGTCTACAGGAAATGCTGGAAATGTATGTCACTTCTACATTGATTTTCTCTGGCCCCCTTTCATATTCGCTGTGTCATGAATTCATCAGTATTTTCGAAGAAACGCTTTTGTATTCCATCAATAGAGAAATAAAGATTTCACGAAGTTGAATAAACGATTACTCCTGAACTATTAATTAAGCTTGCAACACTGCGCATTCGGAAGCTTTACTCTTCATAAGAAAATTTCTGAAATTTCAGGTTTTCAACTTCTTGGTATTTTGCAAGAGACAATGTTGCGTCTTATTTCCGAAATTTTGCTTCCGGAATTTTAGACACTTCCTGGAGTTTATTTCGCTGACCTTATCTTGAATAGGCTGTACACCCGGAAAAAATTGCATACTGCACAGGGAATTTAACACATTGGCGTTTCCCTCTTAATTCTTGAAAATGATCATTTGGCTTCACTCTTATACTCTGTCCAGATAATGCAGGAGTGTGGCAACTTAAAATTCAGGTTTAATTACATAACTTTTAATGGTATCCTTGAAAAAGTGGTTTATGACTGAACCTCATTAAAAAGAAAACATTCTCTTAGCGTTATGCGCCAATGGCTGATGACTTCCTCGTTCAGTGTTGACTATGGTTTCCAATCTGGGCGATGTACTTTTCGAAGCCCATGAACATAATTTCTTCCTGTTCGCAGTGCGACCACTAATGAGCTTTTTTTTTAAACAAATAAAAGCTGGAAACTTTTAGTGATGCCTTGATAAATATTTTTATCAGATAATTTCAAACGTGATCAGTGAATTTTCACTCTGTAAATTGGCAACTGTACGTTTTCCTACGGCTTCAATAGCTTGAGAAATCGACCACACCCACTGCCATATTTTCACTTGACGAAGGCGTTAGGAATTCGGACTGAACAGTCAATGCTCGTACCCAGGGCGGATTTGCAAAACGTGTTTTTGATTGACGTCCATTTAACTCTGAACATTCAAGATTGCCGTACCTCGCAAAGTTCCCATCAAGCACCCGCGGCAAAATTCCGACGAGCTCCAGGAGGTGAGCCCGAAACCAAGTTAATTGAATTCCTGACTGAGTCACTCGCACAATAACAACAGCCTTCGCTGAACCCAAGTCAGCACGATTCACTATACTCCTCGCGCATTATCGACGAAACCTGGGCAGGAATCCGCACTGCTGTGGGAGCGATCGGGGGTTGAACGGGATCGTAGTATAGCGCAACCCGGGGGGAACTGGACCACGTGCTCAGGGTTGGGCGAGGGGTTGGGGTTCAGCGCCAGGGGGGCTTTCCCCTTCCTCACCTGTTCGCATTCCTCGTGGCACTGACTGCCATTGACCGACCTGCGGCCGACGTTGCATCGAGTTTTCGCGGCGAAAGAAACGTCGTTGCCGCGAAACTGCTGTGCGCCTTCCTTGTTTCCTTCGATTCCGTTAGTTACGCTTGTTACACGCTTCGCCTGATCCTTGTTCCCCGGACGTTCCCCTCGTCTGCCCATTTCTGTACGAAAAGCGCCGATGCCATGGATGCTTGCTAGTATGGGAAAGCCGGGCGTTTTCAGAACCCCCTTGTTGGTGTTCGCATTAATGTGTTTCGGTTAATGGACTTAATTTCTTTCAAGGGGAAATTACGAACGCATCAATGTGAAACCTGATAGAATTTTTTTCCCGAAGTACTCCCCCTAGCACAGGTGGTATCTCAAGAGGTATGCAATTTCATCTCTTGAGATTTGACTGTCCCGCAGTTTGATCGTTGAATTTGCTCAGAGGTTGACTCGCAATTTTACCTCTCTCCCAAAATTGGACCTTTTTTATCCTTCTTCTAGTATTTTTGTGCTGTTTGCCCTTGATTTTACAACGTGTCTGCAATTTGACCATTTTGCAATTTGACCCTATTCCAGCAACAGATTAGGGTCAAATTGTGAGGCACCACGTGTAATGTATAACTGTATAGAACAGCTTTTGAGTGCCAGGAATATTCCTTGGACAATTTTCTTCATGAAGTCTTAGGTTTTCTGCTTATGATGTACAGTATGTACTGTTGAACCTCAATAACTCAAACCTCAAATACCTCCCTAATTTAAATATTTTTCAAGTTCCTGTCTGGATTCCCTTGGAAACAACGCATTATAAACCTCACTACAGTAATCCCAAGTGTTTCTTCTCAAACCTCCATAGCTCATATTTTCTGCAGGCCTTTTTATTGGCTAATATTATATTGACATAGGAAAGAGAAGAGCCAATGAAAATTTAACTTTATGTGCTTTGAGAGAAAGTTGAAGACTAATTGGGCAAATAAACCCTTTCCTCCAAGTTCAGCATCATTGTTTCAACTAATTTCGGAAGTAAATTTACGCCTAACCTATCAATTTCCTATGATTGTTCTTGCTTTCCCCAAAAAATACTTGTTTCCCTGACTCAAAGCCTCCCTAGCTCAAATTTTGCTGGTACCTTGAAGTTCCACTTGAAGCAGTTTGACTGAACTGTATAATGCTTTATGAAATGTCTTTGAAAGTGTCTCAACAAAGTAATGTTCAACTGTATAGAACGCCTATTGCCTATAAGATTCCTTCCACATTTTTCTTCCTGAAGTCTTGGGTTGTTATCCGCTGAAGATGGAGGGTCAACTGGGTGCCCTACTGCCCACGCAGCAATGACAAACACGCTTTCTCCCACATGCTGCAGGTTCCATTCCAGGTATCCTGTTTTGTTTTTAAGTCTTCAGTACTGTACTACCTAGCTGTAGGTTGGGCCAGGTTGTATAAGGGGTTGTTCGGTGTGTCGGCTATAGATTTTTCTTACTTTTTATTACACTTATTATCTTTACCGAAGTATATATGCAAGAGTTGATTCATAACTTTCGAAAAGAGGGGAATGTGGTCCGTATTATGCAGACAATTCTGTACGCGAAAATGCAGGGTTGCCGTCATTGTGTGGTCTCCAGGTCGAGGCTTCATCCGGAGAAGCAATTATCCTTGAATAAATTACTCAATAAATGAACGTTTCACAAAAAAAAATACGGAAATGCTCTTAATCAAAGATAAAGGAAAGGCTCAAGGCGACCAAGAATACCGAAAATGTTTATCCAGAAGAAAAATCAGGCTGGCAGCCACATTCCCCGATGCTGCCCCTAGTGCTCTACCAATATTTTTTTGTGCAGTCTATTACTCAGAGCCAAAATCGGCGGTAGCTCGAGTTCCTGTTGCAAAAATTAAACTGTAGTTCGCAATTTTTCACTGCAGTGATCAATTGAAATGGAAATACTTCTTCTAGAGGGTTAGACGGATTACCGCAGAACCTCAATTATTCAAACAGGGTTTTCTCAATCGTGATTGGGAATCCAGATCAAGGATTTTCCAGATGTGCTCAAAATGCTAATCTGAGAACCCAAAAAAAAACGCCTTTTAACTCGCGTGAAACTGGAGGCTTTGTTTCTCTTGAAAGTTCACCGCATTTCCATCACAGAGCATATGGGCAGACAGAATTGTGGTTTAGGTGATTAACAGTGGTCTCCGACTAGCTGCAAAAAGCCGAGAAAAACCCTTCCTTTTTGTTCCAAGCTGGAAGAGAATTCAAGTCTCACTAGATGAGCATGTACACTCCTTCTTCTTCCCATGAAACTCATGCCGTATTCATGACGATACGCACGATGAATGCAAAATTATGCACCCTAGCTCCAGCTTGGCACGTTTTTCCCTCATAAGACCCCAGGTTCTCATCAACATGATGCAGTTCGGCTGAAACAAAAGTTTGGCGTTTTAGAATTCGTCTCATTCACTAAATTTTGCATGTCCAGCATACTCGCCCAGTGGCTCAACTGTGTTAGCAGTGTGTGGGAATTTGGACACTTGCGATTGCACACTTACAATTTGGCGACTCGTTCTAATTGACTGAGGCATGGATTTCTAAAAGTGCAATGTCGAATTTTTTTTGAAACAGTATTTCATTACCTTTTATCTTTACAAGTTCGAAGTTTCGGCCATTTTGTCTTATAGTATAGAGCTATAGACAATTTTTAATTTCTTTTTTCGGCTCATTCTGCACTTTTCCAATTGTACATGGCGATTAAAGTGGCAATGCGAAAAAAAAGTGATGGTTTTGAAAGTTTTTTGATCCTCCATCTTTCGCACATGCAAAAAATGACAATAAGAAGAACCATCTCAAAAATAATGTATTCGAAGGCTAGTTTTTTTATGGTTTCCTTTGTTGAGCTCTGAATTCAAAAGACATGAAGTGTCTGTGAATTCTACGCGTTACCTGAAATACGATTCGGGTCTCATTTACGGGATGACGTGACGTCCAGTCGGGTAAATGGAAAATTTTAACAAATATGCCTTGGGCGAAAAGGAATAATTCACATTAATTAAAAGGCTTGAAGCAATTCGGGGCGTCAGATCAAGGAGATACATTTTAACAGTGAAGTGATGAGAAACCGTAGCATTTGTCCGGCGATGGAAATCCACGCGGGATTGCACTGTGGGATAGCGGTGGTGGTTTTAAGGTTCTCCCATTCACAGGTTTAATTATTCAAGCTGAGCAGGGCCACGAATACATTGTTCGGGTTCATTCAACTTTTGACCAGCTCCAAGCCATGCCCGGGAGAAAAGATACCATCGCATAATGAAGTTCGATACCCACGTCCATCTGTCCTGATGACCCGAAATCAATTTGCACTCTATAGCTCGATTCTCCCTTTCTGATCGTCTCGGTCGACAATTTTTATATCTGGATGGAGAATTCTGCGGAACTCGTGGGATACCAGAGAGTCTCTGGGATTGATGATCCTGAAAACATCACCCAGAACCACCATGCAGCTGATTATATAAGTATTTATACAGAGGGACCCCGAGCTGCGGCCATGATTGTTCCTCGAAGTTCTTCGTCCCTATGTCGGAATTTCCGCATGTCGAATCACGTTTCCCATAGACTTCAACGGGTACATTTTAATCATTTCTACTTTTTGGCAAAAAAGAAAGGAAAATGTATCCAAATATAGAATAAAAACCTAGACTCAAATTTGATATGCAGGAAATATCTGAGCAGAGGTAAGCCGTGGAGAGTCTGACCCTTCGTCTTGAAAATGAGTCCAAAAATTAGAAAATGAGTGCTCATCTTGCTACACTGTACTGTACTGCACACCGTTGATGGAAAAAGCCCTAAAACGAGATTAGAACATTGTAAATCGACGTATTCATATTTAAAATAAGATCCATATCTCTATGAGCAACGAAATTCAGGGAACTAGAAAAAAATCATTGTAGAGATAATTTGACTGCAGAGAACCCTTGCGGAATGGGTATAGAATCCCCAGGGGTAAAAAAAAGTTTCTGCAGAAAAAAAATCATTGCAGAGATATTAGAGTCAACCTGTATTTTGCATATCTGTTCATAAATATAGTACGATTTTTTCAGAGATATCAAAATGTTTAAAGAGGAAATTTTACATTTTGTAGAAATGTTGAAGTATTGTATCAATATCTTGAGATATTTTCGACATGTTCGGGTAGTTTTTTTTTTTAATTGCGAAGTTTCACTAAGTCGAATCGTCAGTATGTCAGGTCATCCGGAGGTCAAAGGCACACTACCTGTATACACTAATGACATAGCTGTGTATCTGAATCGAAGAGCTCACCTTGTCAGACTTGAAAAAGTTATTAATCACGTCAAACCGTACGTATCGATTTTGATGGTGTCTGAACCTGTTAAGAAAAATCCGAAAGCTCTAAATGTAAAACTTGTGAAATCGGGGAATAGCAATTATGAAGTTCGTAAAAAGCACTGCTTAAATTTTGAATCTTGCTGTGGAAAGATACGAACCAATTCTGAAATAGGTCGTAAAACAAAGAAGTATTTCGGATAAGTATTCCAAATATTTTCAAATCTTTTTTTTGTAAAAATTTAATGGTCAGACCAGAAAACCGAAGCCAGACGATTTGAAAATTTCCCATTCTGCTGCGATTGATGGAAGCAATATCGACAATTCATCAAAAAATATTTCATGAAACTTTTGGTACCCCGGTATAAATTTGTATGTGACTGTGCGATGATGAAATAGCATTTCCATTTTTTGCTATTGAATATTCTTGTCATTTTCTAGAATTATCTGCAGCACTGTGCAGCAGCCGCTAATTTAAAATGAAGCATGTACCTGTGCTCCTGACAAGAAATTATTAATTATGCTTGAGGATTAAAAACATGGATCGTCTTCGTCGTTTTAAAGCATTCATTGCAGTTTTAAAAATTTGCTATCTAAAGTGGACTGAATAATACTAATCCCTGCACAGAATATTCAACAGTTGGAATGGCCAGGACGGGCTGTCCGGAAATCAGAATAAACGTAGGGGTTATACGCTATTCGACTGACATCTCGGTATCCAGTGTTGTGCTTGTTGTTCTTTTATTCTTCAAAGATCTAGATGTCACTGTAATCTTCATGATTCATTAAGTAATAATAATGTAGAACACTCGTATGTTCAGAATGCATTGCAGTATTGCGTTCTGAATTATAGCTGCGTCTGTAAATTTCATGTTCATCGCGAATCGGAAAAAATATAGTGGATAGCTACTAATCTTGCGAGTAAATCGTACGGAATAATCATGTAGTGGTATGGTGTAGAAATATAAAGTACTGTATTATGTACTTCGTGTTTACAATACGTATGCTGAAATCCTCCGGGAGGAAAACCACGGAAATAAAAATCCACTCAGGACCATTTGTCACAGGATTTTGACGAAATGTCCCACTTTTCGGTTTATGGAATTGTGTACGAAATGAAAAAGTATTTCACTGAAACCATTTTGTGATCTCCTGCTTTGTCATCAGCTGCTGCTGTGTGTATGCTCAAATTCATCGTCTGGAATATTTTAAAATTAGTGACGTGATTCTTCCGCATCTACAACCAGTAGAACACTCGTATACGCTGTAATTTTGGAATACGAAGCATTCAAAGGGATAATTTTCAAGATTATTAGTTGGTTTTGTTCATTACTGGACCTATGGCGGCGTATTGTGTAATTCCGTTGAAATAGACAATATGCAGTACTATACATCCATTTCTTGCAAAAGGAATCACCGGAAGGGTTTTAAACAGTCAACGACCCAACCTCTCAGACGAGGTCATATTTGCCACGGAAAACTGTAATGAAAAGGTCCCAAATCTGGGTCTCCGTGAACCAGTCCAGTTCGTGCAGTATATGAGCATGCGCTTTTGCACACATTTATACTGCATCATGGAGCAAAACAATAATAATTTGGAATCAAACCAAAATTTTTATTTCACGCAATTCCACTGACGAATCATTCCAAGAGATCAATGCAAAAATATACTTGAGGATCGTGGAAGTGGGCAATGCAAAAAAAATTTCATCCCATGGAGTTGCAGCCTTCACCGAGGGGGTCTTTGCATTGCAATGAAGCCTTTATTTTTGCCAAGGCAAAATTCAACTCATCAAGTGAGCTCAATTCATTGTTTTCCGAGAATTGCCTCTTCAAAAAATCATACCTTGCATCAATTTCACTTTCACTAGCCTCTCGGGGAATTCCGAAGAATGAATAGGCTGCTGCCAGTGTGTCTTCATTTTTCCCATCCACGTATTTCTTGAGCAGTGCTCGAGCAAGATGAACGGTCAAGGGCCCCAGAAAGCTTTTAGCTTGAGTTTCTTTGCTGGCATTCAGAACTGATGAAACAAAAATCAAAGATATCATGATCTGATGAATTCATATTTCCAGTCATAATTCTTATGATTTTCAAGGCTGGAATCCTCTCCTGCTTAAGGAAACGGTTGAGAAACAGTACAAAGTAAGCTTTTCTTCCATGCTGTACAGCAGGTTTATCACCTAGAATCTTCAATGATGATGTGGATTTCCATGAATTTCTTCAACAAATCATAACTTGCATCAATTTCACCTTCACGATAGCACCGATCTCGGGGAATTTCAAAGAATGACATGCAACATTGTTTTTATAAATCACCAATTTCATGCTGGGAAATCCTTAAGCAACGGTTTGGAGAAATTCAATAGAATGAAATAAAATATTAACCTTGTGATCGAGGGAATTGGATTCATAAATATTTATTTGCTTCCAGAGCTGGTGAGGTAAAGGCGAACGGAAGAAGAGGCAATTTTCCTCGCTCAACACAAAAACACACCAGCAACATGATTTTCTCATAAGAACCTGTCAGCATGTTCTTTCATTTAAAATGGAAAATCGTTGCACGCTTATATTTTGAATTTTCTCCAAAAACGCTGGGTCATCAAGAAGTTAAAATCAAAAACACAAGGGAGCCTTTTTTCATTTTCAGCAGAAGAAATTACGAGGCTTTTGCAGGATTATATGGAAATCCTTTTTTTTTTTCATGCACAAAAAAGAGCAGACTTACTATTCGCAAGCTTCTTGTTCAGAAGCGTGTCAAGGCCAGCTGATGGCTTTCATTTAAGCATATTAGCATGTTCTTTCATTTAAAATGAAAAATCGTTGCCCGCCTATATTTTGAATTTTCTCCAAAAACGCTGGGTCATCAAGAAGTTAAAGTCAAAAACACAAGGGAGCCTTTTTTCATTTTCAGCTGAAGAAATTACGAGGCTTTCGCAGGATTCTATGGAAATCCTTTTTCTTCATGCACAAAAAAGAGCAGACTTACTATTCGCAAGCTTCTTGTTCAGAAGCGTGTCAAGGCCAGCTGATGCCAGGAGCTCAGCGATCTTCATCATGAGAGTGAGCCACCATGGAGCCCTGCTGATTCTCTCCAGATGCTTGATCTTCGCTGTCAGAGCCTGCTTTTCAGCCTCCATTTCTGCAATTTTTCGTGAATGCTCGGCAATGTTCTCCAGCGTTGCCTGGCTAACTTCCATTACTGCCACCGCAGCTCGGAGAGCTTCCCTTTCCTGCATCAACTGGTCCCGCTCTTCTTCGTGCGCACGTTCCATCAGCTCCAACTGCAAGAGCAGCTCGGATCGCTTGTCCCGAACCATCTGAATGTCCATAACTGGCAATCGGCTGAAATTGTTGATGATAGCCCAAAGCTTATCAAGCTGGAGTTGGAAAGACTCAGCCTCTGTTAGGTCATTTGAGTCATGAAGTGCGTCAACAGCCACCATGGGTATAGGGCTGAGGGCCACTGGAAGTTGGTGCATGCCATGACCTGTAATGCAAATATTATGCCTCAAAATCAAGCGTTAGTCTTGGAGCTTCATTATTCATTCATCATGTAATCCTATTGCTATCTATTTCCACGACGCCTTTCTTCTGCCACAGGACGACGCGACCAACGTTAAAAACATCGAAATAATCAGAACCTTGGAGATTTCCTAATGCCTAATAGCAGCTTCATTCATGAACAATTTTAAAGTTAAGATGTCCATATGGTGTCCGATTAATGAACGGAATATCAGAATATCATGAATGCATTGCAGTTTCTTAATGATTTTCCGATATTGGATGATATTTTGAATTCAATGGATTCCAGCAATGCCGTCTTACCAGGACAGAATAAATATACTGGGCTCCTCAAAAGCAATTAAAAAAAAACATATGTCTGAAATATCCGAGACCATTCTGACATCACAGTCTCAAAATTAATAGTCTAGAGAAAATTAAAAAAATTCTTATTTAATTCAGGGTATTGGAATCGAAGCAGATAAAGTTGATTGGCTTTGATGAGCTTTCTTCAGAGCACAACACTTGAGTGATGTTTTGATCTAGATACAGTATAATTCAATCAAGAAACTCCGAAGAGCTGCCACAGCCTGCATTTGAGAAGTTTTAAAAACTAAAATACTGTATACTGTATATCAGAGAAATGATTTCATCAATTTTTAACATGGAATGACATACAATTTAATTAGATACATGGAACCCTGCTGATTCTCTCCAGATGCTTGATCTTTGCTGTCAGAGCCTGCTTCTCAGCCTCCATTTCTGAAATTTTCCGCAAATCAACTTTATTACATGTAATCAGACACATTTGTTGAAAGCATTAATAACGGTTTTAAAAAACTGAGCCGGTTATTGGAAAAGGCAATGACATTTATCTGCAGAGATTTAGACTTGAACATTTTCAAGCCATGACCTCATTGCAGATTCCGGACAGGAGCACTACTTACTTTGCTATGAAATGGGTTCATTGTTAGACAGTAGACAATTGTTGATACAAACATTGTTGATACAAACTCACCCTCGCAAACAGAAGCCCAAAGTTGAGACATTGCCTGCTCCAATGTTTTTCCTCGACGCTTCCTGTTTTCTTTCTCGCTGAAGCCCCAATGCGTGAAAACCACAACAAGGTTACGGTAAAAAGCAGGACCGAACATTGCCAGAAAAATGGCAAAAAACTCCTGATGCAAGGTGTCATATCGGGGTTGCTGAGCATTCTAAGGACATAAATAATGATTTAACCTTCAGTAGAGTAGTCGCAGCGTCGTTTGACAACAAAGATCTTAAGTCAAACTGGAAATTTAGATTTCTATATCTACAGGTTTTTGAACACCACATTTTGGTTAGTTATTATCATCAAAGCAGAACTCTTCTCTGAAAGTGAGTATCAGCATGTACAGTATTCCACACCATTTTCCTACAAACCTTAATTATCCACAAAGTTTTCAAGAAAAAATATTTTGGCGAAAATCAAGAGGTTTCCATGAATGAATGTGGGATTAGTAAATGAGCCAATTACAATGCTCTCACATGTTTGACATTGATAGAAGTTAAACGCATAATGCAGTAATTGATGATAATTTTGAATATCTTGTCGCGAATATTTTGAACATTTTCAGCATCATGAGTAACACGTTTAATAAATAATGTTCCAGTTGTGTTGCAGATTTTAAGTTTTTTGAACAGCCGCAGGTTAATGTTTATGAATATATTGAGCTCCAGGGCACAGATGAACTACGTTCAACATGAAAAAAAAAACGCGTCATACAATAATGATAGTACACCCTTCGTGCAGAATAAAATTACCTTGACCCAAACAAAGGCATCAATCTCTCTCTCAGTGGCCATCCCTGAAATAAATCCTTGGCGATGAACTTCATCACGGCCCTTGTTGTCACCATGTCCTGGAGTGTCAATAACTCTAATGGGTCTGAACGAATCACCACGCCAAAATCCATCGAGAATTTCAACTTTTGTAGTAACACTATCGGAATCGGATCCAGTAGCAAACCCGAAAATAGCCGCTAAATTTCCCCCGTCTTCACCGGGGTCAGGGTCGAGACCCAGCAAAACATTGCCAAGTGTAGACTTGCCCGAACCTGTCACACCAATCAGGCACAAACGCCGAATACTTTGCTCTGATTCTTCTTCCATTAACTGCACGAATTTTCGAAAACTTCCCAAACTGAACGTGCACGGATTTTTCGAGGATGTATGAGCTTCAAAGATATCTAGAGGGAACATAAGAAACGCATTAAAATCCCTCAAGAATAAGACGAAAGATTGGCTCAATATCACAGAACATATACGTTCTGTACGTATTCAACTTGCCGAGCCACTTTTTCAATACTTTCATTCGGTGGAGCCCAGTTCATTTAATTAATTTTATAGCAGCAACTTGAGATAAAGGACATCGGTCCCCGTCGCTGATTTCTCTCAGTCCCTGGCCCAATTATTCCTCTTTCAGGGATACCTTTTCCAGCAATTAAATTATTATCTTACTTCCTCATTCCTTTCCACCTTTCCTTTTAATTCACTTTATTGGCGCAGCAGCAGAGTCTTGAAGCACAAGCACTGCCTTACAGACGCACAGAGCCGTGGGAACTGGGAAGAGTGGGAACAGACATGGGGTTCAATATAAAAGGAACCGTCGCTGCAGTAGTTACTTTTTTCTGCCCTCGCAACGTAGAAACATTCTGCAAATCGGGAACACGGCAGAAGTTTTAAGACGCACGTACCCCTAAATTCTGGGAAAGCAAAGCGTCAGGGAAAATCCTGGCATAGAAATCCAAAGCCTTAATTCACAGGGCACCATAACGAAACCCAAACGCACAGTACAGTATACCACACAATGCCTTCGTAACATCAGCAAGTCAGTCAGGGATTTCTGACCAGCGAGCAAGGCATGGAGTGAATGCTGTGACCAATCCTTAGTTTTGGGTATCAATCGCAAAACAGTACAGTACTAGTACGTGCTCCGACGCCGGGAAGACCGAGTGTGCCGAGAATCGCAAACTGTACTCTACTCACCTTGCACTAATGCACTGCGCAACCGCCCGAACGCTTCTGACTCCCGGCCGGACACTCGCGTACAATAATTTCTGTCCGTCTTTCTCACCGATCTCTCAAACTGGAAAGCCAGGCGGGTTGAGGGTAAACAAAGAACATTCTCAAATTGAAACTTGGTTGAGCACGCTTGTAGCCTATTGTGCACCATCGGCTGATCCATGGCACTCCCAAACAAGAGCGTCATCAGGGTACGGTAACGGCTGGCCGGCAGATCATGGCAAGCCATTTTTCTGATTATTTTCAAGCGCAATTCGTCATGAATTCAAAACATATGTAAAGCATTTTCATTATTCGCCATGAAGATGTCTCAGCTTCTTTCACCATTTTCCATTTCCCATATTACATTATTATCTAAACTTATCATGCCGAATGCTGCTACTGCTGGTTACTGTCGCGAACCAAATTCCTTCATGCCACACACCAGCGATTCGATGTTAAAAATACAGTGGGACCCCGATAATTGGTGCACGGACGACGGACATTGTCCCTAAGTCGGAACGGCCGCAGGTTGTAACTCATTTTCCAATAGAATTCAAGGCAAATACCTGTATTTTTAATCGGTTCTCCGTTAGATGAATAGTTTAAAAAAGCCCTCAAAAATTACAATGATTTATTTTTTTCTAAACTTCCATATACTGTACATAAAATGAATGTTCAGAAGAAAATCACATAGGATCTGATCTTTTGGCTTCAGAATGAGCACAAGAAGCAAAGAATAAGAACAAGTCTTGCCATCATGAGGAACATGCTGATGGAAAAAAGTAAAAACGGGCAAACAATTCGTTTTTGATTAGGCATCAGGGTAATTTTACAATTGAAGTTTTTTTGAATTTTTAGATGGAAATAGCTCAAGAAATACAAAAATCAGAAAATTATTTTTTAATTCTTCAAGAAATCTTGAAAAAAGTCCGTATCTCAAGTACAGTGATTGCACGGATTTTGGGGGCAAATTTTTCAATTTTAAGTGTCACTAAGTCGAATCGTTCGTATGTGTCTAAATTTCGGGGTCTCACTGTGGTACCCCCAAAAAATCTTAAAAGCAGCAGATCATGAGGGTATCAAAAATTCAGCAAGGAAAATATTATGCAAGCATACATTAGGTTCATTCCAATACTGACCGTTTATTGGTATCAACGCTCCGCCATAGAAACTGTTGAAGCACGCGTTGATTATAAATGCATACCCTAACCCTGAACAGATATACGAGTTTCTGTGCAAGCATTTACTGTACAGTATTCATTTGAATGATCATAGTGTTTGCAATCCAAAAATCTGGCCTCTGAACCGCATCAGCAATCAAAATGTAATACTTGAGCTAATTAATAATGGTCTTGAGCCTAAATGGAAAACCATCTCTCGATTGTATTGTACAATATTCTTTAATCTCTATTATGTACTTTTTTAGAGTTGACTCTCTTCATTTCTGCTGACAACTGGTCACGCTTGAGGAAACACATGACTGTCATTACTGCAGAAAATCGGTCAAGTTTGAGAACTGTCCACCAGTGCATTGAAATACAGGATTCTTAGATCCATTGACGATGAAAGCATAATAGCTATTCTTGAGAATTTCAGCGCCAGCCGATCTGAAGATACTTCGGAAGACCGCACAATGAAGGAATACACATCAGTAGGAGCGACGACATGGCAAATTTGTCGTTTTTATTTTGCCTTGGATGATCGACCCTTAACAATTGCAAGCGAAAATTCGCAGATATAAAAAAAATAGATCACGGCGAAACATATCTCGCTTGCTGGTTCGGGTTGTGAAAAACAATGATAAGCGCTCGGTAGCAGGTACAGGAAAGACATTCTTGACGGCATTGATCGTATTGGGGCTTCGTAAAAAAATCCAGCGGCGAAAACATTCGGAAACCTTGCAAACTTGGACGAGTACCTGTACAAGCACAAAAAATCAACTTAATTTCGGTCATACGATCTAAAAATTATTGTAAAACCCTTCTATGAAGAAAATTTCATCATGATGTTCGTGCAGTTTCGGAATAAAAAGTATTTTATCAAGAAAAGCGATCTAGCTCAGTCTTCCAATTTAGTGAGAACTGGTAAGGAAACTTATTTATACGAGACCATTTAAAAGAGGAAAGTATAGTTTTTTATTGTAGGGATAAATAACCCGATAACGTGATGTTTCACTATCTCATTACAATGGCTAAGATATAAGTTCAACTTCAATCACAATCTGCTGCACTCGGCAATGAAAATTATTTCCGTGATTTATTCGAAAATTTAACCCCTCAACCTGATGCAGTCATCTAACGATAAAATCAAGATGATGACAATGATATGCTACAAGATTCCCGAAGTGAGGTAGAAGAACTTTGACATTAATTTCCTGTACTGAAAAATATAATTCTGCAGAAATTCCCAAAAATACATCGTTTTCCTTCACACAGAAAACGATGGCATCTTGTACAGCGATGTAAAAGCAATAACTTCGTCTGGACTTGGCCAATCAACCCGGGATTTGTTCTTTTTTCGTAAAGCTTTGAATTCTTGATTTGATCGTTGCTTTTAAGGAAACAGAATAAAAATCATTATTATTTTCTCTTGTCAAAATAGAGTATTACGATTTTCTCCTCTCTCGTTCATTTAAAAATGCAGAAAACTCAGATTATCTGTGCTTTAATTTATCGTGCATTCAATTATCCGATCACAAACATGTATTTCTTTCAAGTAACATATTCTGGACAAGGAGGTATGTAGTATTTTTAAACATTAGCCGCTTCGTATTCCTCTGAAAACCCTAACTATTTTTATCAATATCTACTATATTGAGAATTTTGGAGTGTGGAAATATTGTTGGATTTATTGTCGCGAGATCATTCCTCGACAGCTATTTAAACTCAATCTTAATCTATAAAGATTCGATTAACCAATCGAATTTAGAATTCGAAATGTTCATTATCGGGATGAAAAAGATTATAATTCGAAATACAGTAGAATCTCTTACAAATAATCTCATTATAACGAATAACCAATTTGCAACAATCTATTTTAGATTCCTGCCCAATAGCTCCAATGTTAAAACAGTTTCTCTATTAGGAATTTTATTGGTCTAAAGGGCTTCGTTGTAACGAGATCTTACTGTAATTGGATTTCTACGCTTGTACTGGATTTTCTTCAAGCCACGAGTACCCAGGTTTGAAGAATGTGAATTCCCTGACTCACTTTGGCTTACAATTTCGCAATGATGCCTTAGTAACTTCCTTCGTGGCTATCATCACCGCCGCTTCCGCCGCCATAGCTGCCGCCGCCGTAGCTGCCACCACCGGATGAGTGACCGTAGCCTCCTCCGCCACCGCTGCTACCATAACTGCCCTCGCTCTGGCCATAACCACCGCCGCCGCTGTAGCTGCCGCCGCCGTAACTCCCACCACCGTAGCTGCCGCCGCCGTAGCTGCCGCTGCCGCTGCTGCTGCTCTGTCCGTAGCCGTAGGACTTGGCAGGGACGTGGACGTACTTGGTGCGTGTGATGTACACGGGCTTCACGACAGGCTTGTAGATGGGCTTCACAACCGTGCGATACACGGGTACGTGCACGTACTGCGTCCGGTACTTGACTACCGGAATGTACTTGGGAACGTGGACGTAGTGTGTGTGTACTTTACCGTAGCCGCCGTGTCCATAGCCACGGTTTCGATGACCGCCGCCCTTCTTCCCGTGTCGCTTGTCCACGGAGTGACCCTCTTCCGCGTACAGATCCAACGGAGAGGCGCCGTTTGAGTCGCCTGCGTCCGTGGAAAGGGCTGCTGCTTCATCCACGCTGGATTCTTCTGCTAGTGCGCAGAGCACCAGCATACTCTGTGAGAAGATACATTTTTGAAGAAGGAATTCATGTCTTATAGGTGGAATTCCGGGAGATTCGAGCAACTTTGGACAGAATTCCAAGAACCGAACGCCTTCACAAAGATCGCATTATTCAAGGGGAGGAATGCATTTTTGTTTTGTTTTAATATCGGCGTGGGGAAGTTTTCTTTCCACGTTCGGTCTATCATAGAGATTAAGTAGATCAGAATAATTGGGATCTAAGCTTTAATGACACGTGAACTCGATTTCCTCGCATCAGAAAATACTGGAGTTTTACGCAGGTTTTCAGATCGGCATGAAAAATGCAGGAACTAATCCATTAATTTTATTCCCTATCCACAGTTCCACACATATCTCCTGAATTTTCATCGAGGGAAGTTGGATATCACTTCTGAAAAAACGTTTCAGTACTGTTCACTCATCAGTTGAACGTCGGTCGATTCGAAGCAATTAGTTTTTCCTTTAATTTGCAGTTGGCTAATCTCTCGCAAGCGACGGATTTGCTGCAGAATGCATAGATGCATGCTTTGAAACTTTTGTACTGTACGTTCACGCCGTCATGCAGTACATTTTGTTAACGTATACGCAGCCCACAATTTTTCCTCCCAGAAATTTCTCGATACTGCACTAAATGACCGTTGATAAGCCTCGTATCCACGAAGATTAAATTTTAAATTTTACCTTTCGTCATCTGTCGCCCGCATATTGTATGCCTTATCCAAAATGTTTACATATTTTTACGAAAAGATACGGGAGTTCATTAAATTAATACTATATCAACAAACATAACATAAACTTCAATTTTGTGGCTACTGTACGGGATACGATCCATAACATTTCGGCTGCCCTCGGTATAGGTACTATAGGCACAGAGTGACAGTCGTAAACTCTGAACTTGTATCAGTAACCTGTCAGCACAATTAGCATCTCTCGGAAAGTCGGAACGAAGAGTGAAATCTAGTAAATGAAGCAATTGGTAAAATTGAAGTTATTTTGGCATAAAAAGTAACGACAATCGCTTGATAAAGGTTTTCTTCATGTTTCATAATTTGATCGTCCATATCCAGTGTGCATTTTATGCTCATCATTTATGTTTTACTCAGGGATTTCCCCATGATATTGTGCAGTAAGTACAAAAAACCTTTGAGAAAATTTAATCAAGCTTCGATGGATATTTTTCGACCCCTACAATTCCATGGCATTGATGAGTGGAAGGAATGCTCCACGAGTACTGTACAGAAAAAGTACGAATGGATATAAATTTCGCGTAACTTTGTTTTGAAAAGTAATTTCTTCAGAATATTAATTTCGTAGTTACTTACGCATCTGAAAAGTTTTCATTTGCGAATACAGTTTAAGAGAACAAACTAGAAAAATTCCTTCAAATATTTCAAATTTGTTTGAAAGCGTCTCGTGTTATTTCAGACTATGATCGACGCTCCACTTGGGGCCAAAAAATCCGTTTACATATTTCCTCCCCTCTGTCTAAAATATTGGGAATACTTTTGAAGACGAAATGCGAAATTGACATGCCCCTAGAATAAATTATAAGAAAGGATATTTAAAAATAATTGCAGGCTTAATGAAATACACACACTCACTTCTCTTGAGAGAAAATCGAGAAATGACAATAAAAATGATTAAAATTGAATCAGATATTAATAAAAGCACACTGTCTTCCACAGTCGTAATTTATGTTCTGTTTTACGCTCGAAATATCAACGTGGATTTTAAGGAAAGAATCACTTTTCAAGGAAAAGAGTGAGTTGTTCAAGGTGGTCTTGGAAAATTGAGGTCATTGCATTCAACCGCGATCTTTGATGAGCGAGCGTGATTTTTCCATTATATACTCAACACCCGCAAGTTATTATTGGCACCTATACATTTACTCAATTTCACACCTCCTTGGGTCAAGTTTTCAACTCCAATATTCAAACTTACCAGCACGAAAAGGTGCCTCATGGCCGCAGAATGGAATAGAAATGTCACTTTCCGAAGAAAACTTCGTTAAAAAAAGATATAATCCTTTCTTCTCGTACCACACGGTAGATGTTTAGTCGTCGAAGTCTGCAAGTCGAGTGCCTTAGTTGGATGCCGGTCATTCGGCCTTAAATACTGGCACCTGGAGTTTGCGCACGCCCGGCGAATGTGGCTCGTCGTCGAGTCGGCCGTTGCGCAATATACGCGAACCTCGCGAGGCACGCGTACGGCACCTGTCGCACAACGCTCGAAGCAGAGCGCGGCGCCTGTCGAAATCCCATCAGGGACTTCGTTTTTCCGGGGCGTCGTATTGTCGTTCCTTTGCATTGGCTCGCGTTCAAGCCTAGGGAAAAGAGAGGACGACGTAACTGCAGTGCTGACTTCTATGTTCGCGGTGTCATCCGACAAAAATGGTCGATTTTTATGATGCAGTATAGACACTGCGTATGCGGAGGCTCTCAAGACGTGGTCCGCCTGAAGTTTCCAGTGGCTACGCTGTAGACCAAGGGAGCCAAGAAATCACGATGAAATCCAAGGATGAGAAACACAATTATAATCACATGGACTTTGTGCATGGAAATATTCAGAATAATTAATTCTAGAAAGGCAAGCACTGAACTGAATAATTGAAGAAAGAGACCCAAAATGCTTTGGCTATATATAAGGGAAGCACAGGAATGTAATAAAAAATCGATAAATTATCCAGAAGGTTATTGAGTATAAGCTCGATTATCCTGAATTCTAGTTTTAGCCCTTCATTTTTTTTTTTTTTTTTTTTTGCTGGGGCTCCATCACAGAAATTTATTCCAAAAAGGGTCTTCGGAGACAGCAAGGTTGAGAATCTCTCTCTTGGCATCGCGGACTTCGGCAAGTATATAAAGAGCAAAATGCGTTGAGGTCAATCTACCGATTTAGTTTTGCTTCAAACGCTCAGTGCACCACAGCATATTAATAATTTATTGTTCGAGAACGCTGAGAAAAATAATATACTGTTTCTATCTCTTGGTCTTCGTATTTTGTGGAGACTTACTCATTCATGCCAAATGAAACGACGAAAAATGAGATGATTAAATTTATAATCTTTAAAAGATTGATTAAACTGCTTACGAACAAACCAGCATTTTGGAGCTGAAACGAAAATCCGTTGGAAGGTGACACCGAAGGATTAATCAAAGAAATATGGATAATTTCTGCTGTGTGTGTTTCAAGTGTTTGCTGAAAATACGGTTAGCTTTGCACGTTTAGTGGAGTATTTATTATCCGGGCCATTGGACTCGTGACTTCAAATTATTGATCACATATTTCATCAAATTGTATAATTTCAAGTATAAGTGAAAATAAAAAATATTTCGACATGATGCAAATTATGAAGCACAGCTCCTGGCGAAATGCCAACACTATAACTTTCCCTTAATTAGACGACCTCGTGAACTTTTTGTAACGGAATATTTGGCGACGTTGAGCAACGAAGTACTGTATAAGAACAACGAAGGGAACTGAAGCGACGGAAATAATCAATCCAAGTTTGCCAAACAGATTCCCCAAGAAAGAAAGTAACAGACCGCTGAAATGGAGAGAGCAAATAGACATCTTGCAAGGTGTAAGAAGACACTATTTAACTCCGAAGAAATCGTACATATTGTGTCAATATATGGCAAACGAGGCTTCTTTCGTAATCTATTTACGGAGTTCTCATAAATGTAAAAGCATTTTCTATCTCCTCCGGGTAGTCTCCGCCATTTTCCTGTCATTAGCAAGCAAATACTGTACAATAATAATCACAAATCAGAACAGTTTCGTGACCTTTTCTATTCTGTGTATTCATTCCTATCTCAGAAATTGTTTGATTATCTCAAATGTAAGTAAACGTTTCCTCTTCAGTGAACTTCTTTTAAGAAATTCTCAGCCCAGGGCCTCAGCTAATCCGTCTTATTTTTAAAAATTCTATAAACCCAATCAGTAGAGAAAAATTCTGAAATTGATACTTTCCTTTCAAAAGTATTCAAGTTGTTTGATTTTCTTGGCTGCTCATGCTGAATTACATTAAGTTATTTCAGACATTTTGTCTCATTTGTGATGTTTGTCATCCTCATTTCACTTTTTCACGCACATTTAAAAATTTCCAGTGGATCTGTCGAAGATGAAGCTTCTCAAATTATTTGAAATACAGCCAAGCCTCATTAAGACAAACTGCCAACATTTGCATCTGAACAAATCTCGTCATGGTTGAATAGGAAACCTCAATAAAATGACGCAATAGCTGGGATCCACCAACAGTCCTGTATTGGCAAAGAAAAGTGCTAACTTGGGCATTGTTTTTATTCTTTACACCACGCACTTGTATGTACAGTATTACTGCACTATATTTTCTGCTCTGGAGCTTGAATTTGTAAGAGGAACTAATGAAAATGCTTCTGCAGAAGGACAATATATATATGCCTAATTTATGCGCTCGATCGAGTAATTTTGATGAGATGGAATTATTTGCTTGAACAAGATATCACAATGCATTTTTGTTGAGAATTATCCTAGTTTCTACATTTGATATATTCCCATACCATGAAGAAAATGAATAATATTGAAATTTTAAAACAATCAAACTTTTCTCATCTATTTATACAGTATCACATTTGAGATGACGTGAAGTAATTTGTCTTTGTTTGTTATTATTCCATTTTATTTTGTGAGGGTCAGCATTCCATTAGTTGCTTCAATATGTCACTTATCCACCATGAGAAGTGATGGATGCGGAAACAAGTGAAAAGGCTACACGGCGGTTCTTTTTAGAGTGATATTCAATCATTCCGTCACCATAGAGCTGGTTGGCATATGTGCTACACTGAAAATTAGGATTGGTTTAAGGTATTGTAACCAATTTCTTAACCCAATATTCCTTTGGATAGCTTGCTGGCCTAAACATTTTAAGAGGTTTTGAAATTAATGCTATTCCGTGTTCCGTATTCAGAGTGCGACGCTTACTGAATCAGAAGCTTTCAGGAAGCAGCGAATAATACTGCAATTCTGCTTATTTTTAATGGGAATCGCCAATGGCCTTTCACTCGTCATAAATTCCACCTCCAGCAATAATGTAAGAAGGACCTCGTTGTCAGGTACTCGTGCATTGCCATTCCAGCTTCCTAAGGAACTACAGAATTTTTGTCATGACACCTCAGGAAATCGTAACAACTTGTTCACAATTTCTCTATCGACACCCTGTTCCCGTAGGCAATGATTATCGGTGTGAACAATCGTCGTTATTCAGTCGTTGCACGTCAGTTCCTTCCTTCCTGAATTGCGATTAAATTGATTCGTCAGCATTGAGGAACTTTGGCAAGAGGAAAGAATCATTTCCGGACTGGACAACGAACCCTTTCGTTGAGCAAAAAAGTATTTGTGGAATGCTACACGCTTTCTTTCAGAAAAAATGTTTTTGTTCCAGGGTATCCAGATGCGGGGGGCTTGAATATTCTATTTATTTTTTGCTTGCTTAATGTATCCGAGTTTAACATGTAGGATGTATCACTCACTCAATTCCGTCTACGACGATTTTTGCTCTGATATTACCCATGCAACAATATTATTCTGGTCCCAACACTCGTGAAATTAATTTAATTAACTATTCTACAATATATTTACCTGCATAAAGATTTGTAGAAAAAGGCCGGACTAATTTATTTCTGGTTGAAATAATTATTTGTCATGCTTCGAAAAAAAAAACAAAGCGAACATAATTTTTGAAGGTGGCACAACCTTACTTGAAACCGGAGGAGTGTGTTGTAACGCGGAAAAGTGCATCTCAAGGTATATTAGAAGGAATTATCTCTAAATCTCTTGTGATGGGTGACGTAGCTGAAGAAATGTCCAAATTTCAGGGACCAATGAGAAATACGCACCGAGCTTATGTGAGAAATATTTATTTTTAATTTTCATCTTCCGAATCAGCAATCGCATTTCTTTTCCTGTAGGAGTATTTTCACATTTTCCTCCACTACCCCTATTTTTTGAAGAATGCAACGGCATGTTATCTGCTGTTCGTGATTCAGCACGGAAATCATGGGTTATACTCAATGCAAGTGTTTTTTCTCTCTCCGTATAATATCAATTATTCTTTTTTTTTAATCGCATGCTTCCAACATGTGTAGTCCGCCGTTCAAACTCTCCTGTTGAACTAATGAAATCTTATGAAAGAGCATTCGACCCAAGAGCTTTTTGCGGTTAACTTCCGAGTACTGTACAAGAATTCATTTTGCTGAAGTACGGTTAATGTCATCTGCCTTCGCAATATATTCGGTTTCATGCTACGGAGCATGACGTAGTGGCCACAGATTTCAGCGCGTTCAGTTCTATTCAAGTACGGTGAATAATGCCTTACTGTCAACAAATGCCCATCTGCGAATTATGAGCATGCTTCGCATTATTATTGCTCAATGTTGCGGAATGACTAAACATTTTCTGTCGTAAAAGCAATGAGGTCGAGGAATGAGTCAACCTTGACATCCTGAGTTTCCGGATGGATCGATGTCGGGCTCTTGTCTACAGAAGAGGACGGGCCGTTTCCTATCCTATAATGTGACGCAATAAAGTAAGAATTCCAATCACTCTCTCAAAAGAACAACATTCGTGATGATTTTCATGACCAATGCTCCTTGGTTATATGCACTTTGCAGAGCTCAGAGGCTGTACTGTATTGGGCTCACAATCGTGACGTTCGTGCGCAATGCAATGTGCATAACCAAGGAGCATTGGTCGTGAAAATCATCAAGCATCAAGGAATCTCAGAAAAAGTTTCATAAATTCCACGAATATCAACTCTTTGAAGTCAATGTGAATTCATATTTTATTTTAGATGTTTTTTTTGAATTCGGTCATCTACTCGCATTTATTTGGAAAGCCAGGCTGTTCCATTCCATTTCCCTGAGATTCGTTCTGAAGGCGTTGACGCCCTTTAACATCTAAGAAGACAAAAAACTTATCGGCAGCAATCCGTAGTATAATGCCTATGACCTGGAAGCAGCAGTTGGAAAGTTTACACGTACGCCTGATGAAAAAAAATCGAACAAGCCCACAAAAAGGAAAGGGAACATTTAAAAAGTTTCTCAGAAATCGCTTTTAATCGATTACCTCAGTATGATATTACTCAATTTATATCGGAAGAAGCGATACATTTCATGGCAGCATGCAGATATGAATAATGACATCATCAAACAATTTTCGTTACTCTAATCCATCATCACCTGGAAAAAAAATGTTCAATCAAACAACGCGGGAAGGATACCTACACCTATTATGTATAAAACTCTTATAACTCAGGCATTTCTGAACATTCAAAAAGGCTTCTACAAATGTCATTAAAAATTTAATGATGATCGTGTCAGCAACGAAAAATATTTATCAGATTGCCTGTGCTGTATTTTGCATTTATCCAAAATACTGCAAGCAATGACAAAGGATTTCAAGGATTCGCAAACCGACACTGAATTTTATTCTGTATAGATATCTTCACCGATGTATACTGGCAATTGTATTTCATATTATGTAAGCATTAAATGATCGAATGGACAATAAACGAAGAACCTATATACTTCATGCCCAACCAATAAACAAAAACCCCCAGGCAAGGGCACCGTTAGCCTGGGGAATGTTAAACACCATTTTACAGCAGCATGTTCTGTCTGTGATTTCATATTCTTGTTGGAAATACGTGCGTTAAGAATTCTAAGCTACAGTATTTATATTGTCTGCCCGTAGCAGATATGCAGTCTTTTAGTTCTCGGAGCCATGTCGTGTTTTTGCAAGAAAAAATATAAAAACCACGCATTGAATAAGCCGAAGAATGTTTTCAAACACAACTCGAATATCAGTTCTATTACACAGGTAGATTGTGCAGCGATTTTTAATGCTATGATTTTCTCTGTAAAAATGGTTTTATGGTATTTTGGAGGTTCTCCACCATTTGCATAGGCGGATTCTCTACAACGAAATTCTCTCTAGAAAGAATTTGTATGGTCCCCTAAAATTCGTTGTAGAGAGAGAGAGAGAGAGAGAGAGAGAGAGAGTCTACGGGAACAGGGTGTCGATAGAGAAATTGTGAACAAGTTGTTACGATTTCCTGAGGTGTCATGACAAAAATTCTGTAGTTCCTTAGGAAGCTGGAATGGCAATGCACGAGTACCTGTGGTTAAGAATATAAAGTATTCAGGATATGAAAATTTGAATAAGCAGGATTCACTACCAACGTGACCACACAAGGATGTACAATAAGTACTGTATTATTGTAACAGTAACTAATAAGCATTCCATTGAAATGGAAATTCTAAAGAGAGATGATGCAGGACACAGACGTCTCATCCCATGCATTTCTGCAATATTAAATCCGTACATTGTATACTATACTTGGATGTGTCTTGGTTGCAATTTTCTGGTATTTGTTCTGAAGCCGAATGATTTCAGTGTCAGTTATGGGAGAACTCGATTGGAATTTTTTTTTTCTCCCGGAGAATGACTTTACTCATATGTGGCAAGATCTCCTGGCGAATGAAATTATCACTCTCCCAAAGCAAATCAAAATAATTTAAATTTCAAAGCCAAGTGACGCATTGTTATTGTTGACATTTTTCAGATCCGTGATATTTCGTAAAACAATGCCTCCCATATCTCCATCATTAAATGCAAAGTCCCATAGTAATTTTCTTCTTCCTTCCTATTGCGGATAGAATATCCTCAAAATAATCCCTGACAAATGTTTGGGAAGTAAAGGACCCGTCCTTTTTGTGAGGGAACGTAGTCGGAGCACACAAGGAGAACCAGTGTGTATAGGTCCCCGTAGGGAATATTCACGCACCCATCGGTTGCAATTCAGAACGATGTCACCACGCGCGTTTGTTGGAACATTCAGGAACATCTGAGCAGCATTCTTGCTTGTCATGAACATTGTGGGAGCAATACACGGACGCGTATTTTTATTCTGGCATAAATCGCGTGAAAAAAAAGTGAGAAGCTCTGATTGCAAGCGACAGTGGGAAGAGCCGAGGTCGGAATGTGGAAAATGGGTCGAGGTGGACACGGCCGTCATCGCCGCAATCTTTCGACAGCGTCGACCTCTTCTTTCGACGTTCGTTGTTCACTTTGCGACGCAAAATCTGTCCCCGTCGAGTGTCCAGTCGCGGGACTCGGCTGTAACGAGTTATGCGTGAAGTTATGCGAAGGTCGTTTCGCACTAAACTGGACGAGGTGCATAAACGCTCGGTCGTTTTTGCAAACGAGTTAATTTTTCTTGGGCCCCAAAGGATTTTGAAGTTTGAATCTTGCGAAAGAAACCGACAATACATCACGATTTAACAGCTTTTCAAAAAAATGTCTGCTGAAATCGCCTTTAAACATACAATAAGTATACATAATGAAGGGAAGCAGTGATATGAATTTTAAAGATTGCAGGTTCAAATTACGAGCGACAGAGGAATTTGAGTGGATTAATTTGCCCGTCGAAACAGAAAATATCAGTCGCTCAACATCATGGGAATCAAATTTTCGGGAGTCGTCAAAATTAAAAGTATATTTATTTATTATGCTATACATTGGAATTTCCATAATCTTGGCCTTAGTAACTGCGATATTGATGACAATTTCGGATGACGGGAAATTCCACGAATAAGTTACTCTACATCAGCTTCATCGAATTACTGAACAGTTCCTGTCCTTGCATTCTTGAAGATTGACGCGTATTTCAGGCTCCCATAAACTTGCAAGAAATACACATTTCTTAATTACTGATGTAGGGTGAATTCCATGTGTTATTCGTCCGGGTTCTGTTCCAGTATTGGCTCAAACTATCGAGATTCCTTTCGTTTCAAACGTGAAATAATTGATTGAATTCGTGCATCGGTACAAGACTTATTGAGACACACATATAACGATTATACTCCCATAGGAAGTAAGTCATTTTAATGATGTGGCGAATTTATTGCACCCGTGTAATGGACATGGCAACAGGTAGTCCGACTGATTTCCTTAGAGCATATTACAAAGCTCGCAGGAACAAATTTAGCCTTCTATAGAGGTGTAGGGAACAATTTAGGATGTTATAAGATAAATCTAGTACTTTTTTTTACTCAGATGGAATACCTGTAACATTATCAAGTTCACTCTCTGAAATTAGGAACAAAACTAAAACTATGGTTCCTGTCAGCAAAATATGAGTGCAGAATTTCTTGAATCAATATTGTGTGTGCAGTGAAATGAACATCTTTTGTTGAGCATCATTTCGATTTTTTTAAATCAATGACTCAGTGACGGTACGAGGTGGATTTCTGGCACATGCCATATGAAGATAATGTTTCATTTTCAACAGCCATTTCTTTTCAAATATCCAATGAGCACTTGATTTCTTTCTATGCTTGTGCTTTTTATATTATCTCAGCTGATTGATCAGAGTAATAAAGCGAGAGAGGATGCGATTATGTTGGAAACTCCTAGAACAATTAAAACCAGCCTGTCAAGTTATTCCTCATGCAGGAGAAGCTATACCAATACACTAAATCAGTCTCGATTACTGTAAATAATTTCTTTATTTCAATTTCAATTAGGATTCAATGATCGTGAACAAATTTTGAAATATATCTGATGCACTCCGAGGAGTTCTGTTGTTTGATTCGATGGAACAATTAATTTTGTCCGCGAATCACGACCGCCGAACAATGACGGGGAAAAATTTACGTAAGGCTGGCTCAAGTTGATGATTTTGATATGCCGCGTCATTGATTGCCGAAGCTCAAAAGATGGAATTGCAAATCGGCTTCTCTATATAGAGTGGTTTCTTCCTCGATGAAGGGTTCTTCCAAAGTTTAATAAAAAAAATGGGTATAAGTTAGGCTCCGAAAAGTGTTCCATCCTGGTAAAATCATTTTCTTGAAACAAAATCCAGAGAAACACATTCATATTCCAAACATGATGCACTATACTTCGTTCGACAGGACTGAGAAATTAAAATCAGTTCTGAAATCTTGACGACTCAATAAAATTAAAAATGAATTTCTTCGGGGTCCTCATTATAACTGTAATAATGATTGCCATTTCTCTGCAAGTTGCTGAGCATGGTACTCTTTCTGCATATCATAAAAACGGCGATCATGGGAGAGAATCTTTCTTATCCTTCTTGGGAGAAAAAAATCTACACTCCAAATCATCAACCCTTTTCAGGCTTGCATTTAGCACATAATAATGCACTGTAATGCGAACATTCAAAAATGTGTAAGAGCACTTCATTCATTGCCCTTACAGCAACCATGGGCAAAGGTTTCGGAGATGCATGAAGAAACCACGGGGCTCGGATGACCAAACAAGGGCCATGGTTCCCATGAGTGCCAAAGTGACTCAACCTTGTTTGAAGAGCTAATGACGCAAGTTGGGTGGGAATGTCCTAGCTCCCACCTATCCGCACGAATTTGTAAGCGAGCAAGTGGTCATCGCTCAATTATTGCACAGTACAGAACAGTATATTCAGAGCGCCCATGATGCATGGATCAGATTTCTAGTCGTCTGCATTATGGCTTTTTTAATGGAAAAATGCTGAAAAATCAATCATTGGCGTTTTCTCATCTCGGTTATGTCACAAGACCCAGCAGCAAACAGGTTTGTCGGTGCTGCCGTCGTTTGACAAAAAGTTATGCGAATTATACTTCGACTGCATGGAATCTGTGCCGCGACCCCGAAATGATTTGTGCAACTTCATAAAGCCTCAGGAACCAGCTTTGAGTTACCATGAAATTCAGTTGTTTTAAATGCGGACCACGAGCTTCTACCATCACTAATTGTGGTACAGCAGTACTTTCTACTGTTTAATTTTTATCGTCTATCGAATATATATATTTTTTTACCGTTCGTGATTCTCAAATTAAATTAGTTCAGCATACGGAGCTCTTCGTAGGATACATCGGATATATTTCATAGAACAGTATGTTCACGATTGGTGGATCCTGATTGAAATTCATGAAAGAGATGAGATAATCGAATCTGACTCAGTATAAATTCACATCATAATTCTCCTGTAAAGTAACAATAACTTGATAGGCTGAAATCCATTTTTTCAAAATGGTGTCCCTCGTCACCATAAAATTAATCCTCTATGGCAGTGGTGCCCAACTCAGAAGTGGCCAAGGGCCACATTGAAATAGAAAAGCATTATGCGGGTCACAATGGAAAAAAAGCACAATAAATGCTGCCAGCATTAATGATGAAACAAAAGGGTTGTTTCCAATTAGTTTTGTCTTTGTTACAACGCCAACATTGGGGTAGAAATAAAATTTCTGCCAAGGATCTTGTATTTGTAAGAATAAAAAAATAATAATGATCATTTTGTTTAAAAGTTTGAAAAATGTATCGACATAATCTTAAAATTTGAATAAATTTATGCAGCAAAATTTATTCTCTGAAAGAGTAATCCATTAATCACAGCAATACTCTTTGGGGAACTACTGAAGTTTATATACATAACCTGTATTTCTATGACTTTTGGAGGAAAATTGAGTAATTTTGATCAAATAATTAAAATTAAATATTTGATAAACCGCCAACCCCTTTAAACTACCAAAATTGTACTGGAAAAATGGTGGCGTCTTATCAGGGTTTGACTGTACTTTCTAGGATGTTAACGTTTATACATGGCCGTTTCGTTTAATATGCGACGTAAGTGGCGGCAATATTTCATGTTTGACAATAACTGGAACACTTAACGGATACTACGAAAAGAATAATGCACTATTACAAGAATCCCGGGAAAATTTGGTTCACATCATTAACCATTACCCCTTCCGATAAGCGTGAAGCGAAAGTTGGTATAGAAAATGCAAGTTTCAGGAGATCATCAGGATTTATCTGAAATAATAACAGTCCAGTTTTTATACTTCAATGGAAGTTTTTTTCTCTTTGGAAACGTCGAAGCAGGTTGCACAGATCATAAAATCCTCGCACACATCAGAATTTCCGTGATTCAGTACATTCCATCCTTCTGATTTTGACGCAAATGTTTACCTGAATAAGCATGTTTTTTACAACCTTTCCGTCAAGTTAGTTCTGTCCCGGGAATAGAATCCGTTACCCCGAAGCTGTTTTGTTTATAAAGCGTAGGTTTAGCATTGTTTTATTTCGAATTCGTATGAAAACTCAGACCAAGATCACCTTTATTTCCTCTGTATGATTTATTCTTTGTACAATGTTTTTTTTTTTTTACAATCCATGATATTTTTCAATCTATTAGCTCGCCATACATTTTTGAAGAGAAACTTTTCCTGCAGCATATATTGTATGTGTAACACATAACTATCAATCCAACAGAAATTGTCGGATCTCCGATTTTGAAAGCAGCTGATCACAGCTGAGCAAACATCCTCGATCTGTTCTTAACCGATGACATCACGGGAATGAATGAAGAAAATATCGCTGTTTCTTCCCTTCATGATGATCGATGGTCAGCCTGTTGTTCCCCGGTTAGCCGAAGAATCACTTGCAATGAGGAAACGATTTTTCTCGTCGTTCCGGTGGTAGCACTAGCGTCTTCTTAGGAAACACGGAAATATGCATTGTTCCAGGACCATCAGGATTTTTCACGCATGATCGAATGCGATGAATGAAATGATGACACCGCGGTTACAAATTTGTGAATTGACAATTTTTGTCGGGATTTATGTTTCTCGTGCGGAGGGAGAATATGGGAGCTATATAGTGAGCAAGACCCGAGTAATAAAATCAGAAAGCAAATGCGTCCAGCGGGTACGAGACACTGAAGCACGCACGAATTGTTCGTCGCATACCGATTATTTTTATTCAGCTAGATGAGCAGAGAGGAAAAATATCTACCTATCGAAAGGCATGCTTTTCGAGTCCGGCAACAAGCCGTGAATGATATACTATATTTGAGAAAAAATCGGAAAGTTTGGAAGTGGCATTTTCCAAATACATCACATAGAAACCAATCTTTGTCTTATTTCGATAATTCAATTATATGTAGCATGCTCAAAGATACTGGGACTGCTGAATAACCGGCTAGAAAAACAGTTTTTCTAGCATAAGATTATACTGAGATTGGTTTCTATGTGATGCATTTTCATGAAAAAAACCGAAGCAATAAGAACTCCTTCGACGTCGTCAAGCAAAACACTTGGACATTGAAAAGATTACCAGTTCAACGCGTAAATAAAGTTTCCAATCATTTGCGAAAAAGACCTGTGATGAATCCATAAGCTTGAAAACGTATATAAAACGGTTGTACACAAGTTGGGACGATGGTTCTTGAGGAATTCTCGACGGCTAGCCCGCTTATTGAACTCTTCGTTAGCGGATCATTTTCACGAAATTTAAAAAAATGACTGCATACCATGACTAGCACAATATGGACCCGTAAAAATAAGGAGAAATCCAAATTTACAGCATTCGATGCATTCGAATACAGTTTTTGATATTCTGCAATCAGAGGACAGGATTCAGAAAAACTAATAACGTGTGACGATGCGTGTCGATGTGCTGATTGCTTTCAGCATGCTGGATACACATCGCCGAATTACAGTAATTTCCCTAGTTGACACTGCTCTTTAATTATTTTGGTTTGCAACATTTTCACTATCCACGAATAACAATGAAAGCTGCTTTGAATTCGAATATATACCGTATAAGAACGAGTGGCTCTCGTACCTTATAACCAGTGCTAAATTTGGCACGATGAAAAGGATTTGTGTACATGCTCGGTATATAGCGCTCGACAAGACAAAATGAGACGAAATGGAAACGTTTCACAAAAGCATCTCACGCGATGATTTGAAACCCATACTCAGAAAACTACCTTGTTCACAAAATGCTAGCTTGATCGCAAATCATTTCCTCATTCGACTTTTTAAAAATGAGTTTTATCTTGACACCTTTATAGAAAATGCACCCAGTAACTTAAAATGATAGAAAGCCGCGCGGCCATAGAAAAATTGGGCATGAAAATTGAAATTCTGGAGAATCTGGACTGGGAAAATCATAATCCGAACTTTTTTACTGTACAATCCAAAAACATGCTCTCACTTGAATACCATGGCCATGAGTCCCATGACTACATTCGTAGCTTTCTTGAACATGTTTGCCGTTCAAAACGATAAAGCATTGTCCTACTTTGGCTCGCAATTTCCCAATTCTGGACAGAGAACCATCCTGATGAATAAAATCCGATGTGAAGCTGTGCCAGGAAGGTTCAGTTGCGTAACATAGCCATCGGTGCGCCAAAATTCCAGTATAAGTTCGCAGAACGTTCAAGGATTCTTTTGCCACTTCACGTTGGAACTCAGTCACGAAGGCTGAATGGAGAAGGAATACGCTACTTGCGTTCAGATTGTTCACAAGACCGCCACGAACATCAACTCAGCCTTGGATTGAGCGTTTCGTACTTGACTCAAAAGAGCTCCTGTTCAGGTATTGAATCCTGGAGCTGCAGTTCAACTTCTCCTCTTGCGTCAGAGGAGTTTCCTCGACGGTAATCATAATGAATGCAATGTATAACAGAGCGTTTCGGTACATAGCATACTTATACAGTACTGCACTTGGAACACGACGGGAGTATTCGGCGGCATATAAAACCGTAAATAGTATACTGTATATGTGATTAATTCTCCGCTCTTTTTTTGCACTGTGAAACTGCGTGTATTTAAAAGTGCGCTCCTTCGATTCTTTGTATTTTATGTGATTATGGGGCTGTAAATAAAAAAAAGTAATCAGCAAGAAACAAGCTTTCCTTTTGAAGGTCCATTTGGTCATGGTAGTGGAAGGAGTGGGGAGCACACTTCGTGAAGAAATTCTTCGTTGTCTTGGAAGTTTGAATACGCCTTATAAGGTGGATCATAGGAGTTGAGCGGTCTTCAGACTATTTTCCCCGTGGATTTTTAGGCATTGCTTTGTCCACCCAGGCCTGGTTTTTCCGGCTCATCTTCCAATGAATGTTCAGTGAGCTGATTAGGTGGTTGTCTGGTGGCGTGATTTCCTGCGTCCTGGGTTTTTGTGTACATGTGCATGACGAATTTTCTGTTTCCTGCTGGTTTTTGCCTGGGTGGGTTTTAATGGGCCTATTTATTCTAATGTAGCCTGCATATTAATCTTGGATTTTTTTCTGGTGCACTGATGTGGGTTGTTCTAATTTTAAGGTAATTTTTGGGAGGTTTTGGAGACAGCAGCCTAGCAGGAAGAGTCTTGTGACAACATTTAATTTGAAAATTTTCATTCAAACGGCTTTTGTGACTGTTTGATGACAATTTGGAATTTAAAACACAAAGAGAATTGGATAAGCTTTCATATGGTTTTTTTCATTGTTGTAGCTTAATTTTTCACTGAGACATGCTAATTCTAAAATCTGTTCAATTTTTTTTGGTCCACCCTGTATTTCATGATCTCACAAATATAAGTTTATCTGATTTTAAGAGGTTCAATAGTGCCAATACCACAATAAAAATGATCTTGAGAAAAGTTTCCGTGTAATTTCCAAACTTATTCGATGCGGGGTCCCTGCTGTTATAGCGCTATAGCAAAATTGATGTTATTCTTGATTATTCTTTTCCACATCAGACATGCAATATAATGCTAGGTTTTTGTATATTTTCATTCATTTGACATGTTCTTGCTTTTCGCAGCTGCGTGGAATTTTTTAAAATATATTCCTCGCAAAAAGTTTCCTTCAGTCAGATAACGACGAGGCGCAGCGATCAATATGGAATAAATTATTTCCGTACTTTATTCGGGCTGTAAAATATATGATTTTGAATAAGTTGACATTAATCTTTTCGCGACTGAATTTCGCCGGACATTGTTGAGTGGTGTGCACATTACACGTGCACATTACAAACTCGATTCTGAATCGTCTTTGCCAGATTTAAATAATTTGAGCAATGGGTTCGAGACAATCCGAGAAGTTCGTCAAAATCATAACATATGTTCACACCTATCTGAAATCCGAAAAATCAGGCAATAACAGAACACTTTTCGGTTTTGTAATAATGCACATAAGCGATGTTTTTCAGCATTCTAACGGGTATTTACAACCAGGCTCGTCCAAATTCATCCACAAGAGAACAATACAATTCAACAAAGCAAATTCAACGATTTCATTCGATTTTTCGGTCTTCTAAGCGGAACTCTTAAAAAAAAGCATCGCGATGAGTTAGCTATTTATAACGAGGTTCAAGCGCTCGAACGTCGACGAAGGTCTCGTCAACCATCATGACACTCGCCGATGTGACCGAAAGAGTTTTCATGATAAATATATTTGCACTGGCGTGCTGCACAGGGGATAGCAGCAAATAATGGCAACGAGTCGTCTCCACGTACTTGTCTCATCCTCTCACACCCCCTTCGAAAATGTCGCTTTCTCCCGTGTCCCAATGGAGAAACATTTTTTTTTTTTCGTCGCATCCAAAAACAAAAATAAATAACGCCATGCGTAGGCGACGTTCTCGAATCACAAATGACCTAACCAGCAAAGCACGTATCACAAATCCGGCCAACTCGTCGTTTTAGCAAGCGTTGCGAGGGAGAAGAGTACAGGAAGGGGCGATAGTGGGGCAAACCAGGACGTCGAAAAGCAAAATGAACTCCCGCTGAACACCACGAAATAAAAGCTAGAAAAAATTACAATTCCTCATCAGCAAGCCAACCAAGAAAGCAGCATTCCAACCAGAAACATAATTCAAGTGATTCAAAAAGGCAGTCGAAGCATATGAATCACGGAAGAGATTCCGCCCTTGGATAGGATAATTAATTTTGAAAGCAGCTAACATCAGAAAAGGAAATGTATAAAGTTGAGGTCTATCGAAGATGAATGCTCAAGTTTCCACCATATCTCATTACATTATTCGTCCCTGTAATTCAGAAAGACGGGTGTAATCATGCTTTTGATAAATTTATCATCTTCCGATGGGAAATAGAACATAATCATAAATACTTTAATCATATGCGCAAACTATTTTTTGCTGCGCTATCGATTGACCTTAATAATACAAATAAGTTTCTCAAAAATTGACCAGGATCTTTGTGTTATCCCTCAAACTTGAACGAAATATGCGATGGAACCAGGCGATTAAAAATATCAGGACAGTTCTTCGAGGGACGTTTCCTTCACGATCCAGGCGGATTAAATTACTGTATCGAACTTCACACTTTTCAAAGTATGCAACTCTTCCTCACGAAGGGATGCTGCAAGATGAAATAATCCGCCATAAATTCAATCGTACACTGATTGCTTTCGCATTTATGAAGAGCAACAATAAAAACCCAAATTTTTGGTCCAATGTTGCAATGAATACTCTCGGCTGAACATTACGGAATTTGGGATGGTGAGCGAAAAAACAGTAAAAATGAGAAAGTGATGAGAAAGTGACATGTAATTGTGGATGACGATAATATACGGGGGATGACGTTTCGTAGAATTTTACACGTTATAAGTTAGAGAAGATACTGTGCTGTATATACGGAGAGCAGTCAGTTATTTAGATATACCAGCGGGTATGTAAGGGAAGTTATTTCGCTTTTCGACATGAGCGGTTGTGGGAGCGAGTGAAGCAGTGCGGTGGAGCTCATCAGTAGCCACTACCGCGTCCAGCGGGCGGATATCCGGGCTGCTGGCGACGCTTGTGCGAGTGGTGGTGGTGGTGGTGATGATGGTGGCGCTTCTTGTCAGCGGCGCCGCCTTGCCCGGGCTTGGCGAAGGCGTCGCTGATGACCATCTCGCTGCCGTCTCGCATGCCCTCGTTGACGGAACCACCGCGGAAATTCGGACTGTCCAGCGTGTCTGGTCGGTAGACCGAAGGCAGGTGCTTGGAGGACTTGGTTTGATGCGACTGCTGGGCACCAGGTGGCGCGTCTCTCAGGTTCTCCCAGGCCCGTTTGTAGTACCGATTCAAGCCTCGGCTCTCGCTGCCGCTGGAGTCCATGCTCGAAATGGTGTCGCTGTCATGCGAGCGTTGCCCGTGCCGCATCCTCGCGTTTTGATTTCTGTCAACGACACAAAATATACCGCTCGCCGTTGAGTGAATGAGGAGGAAGGAAAGAGCCGGAATGGGTCAAAGAGCCAGTCACGAGGTCTTCTCCGACAACAATGCCTGCTTGCTCCATGGGACATACACATCCATGCCGTTTCACAGCGATCTTGCATGCTAATAACGGGATTCGCGGGACCTGCAAGTCAAATAGAGGTTGTCGGAGGGAACAAACGTTTTAGCGGAAGGTTCTCTGTCTCAGTCAGCAGAAACCACAGGTCATTCGGAAAGAGTAATAGAAAGATCCTAGAGAAGAAACGTGAAAATGCGTCGAATGCTGTGCAAGTTACAATGAGATTCTTTCTTCTTCAGAATTTCAGACAAGGACCTTCAGACGAATGGAGTTGTCATTCGGAAAGAGTAATAGAAAGATCCTAGAGAAGAAACGTGAAAATGCGTCGAATGCTGTGCAAGTTACAATGAGATTCTTTCTTCTTCAGAATTTCAGACAAGGACCTTCAGACGAATGGAGTAGCGTACGATGTTTGCACAGGAAATAAATGCATTCCTCGTTTATTCAGTTTTCAAGGGCTTTGAAAAGCGTAAAAAATCTCCGTTTATTAAAAACAGCTGAACATAATTGACGGAGACCTTCAAATGCAGAATATCTCAAACATTACGAAGGTCATTTAAAAATGCTTGAAACTGAGATCCTAAATCAGGAAATGAGGTTTTCTGTTGGGGAAAACTAGCTCAATTGGAAACCAGTAGCAGCAATTAAAATAATTTATCGTCGTCGAGTTTCTTCAGAAATCCCTCAATTTTTCATGCTCGGAAACTTCGATCAAAGTATAAACTACATCAAAGCTGGTCCGGACACAATTATCACGGAAATTCGATTTCAACTATAGGTCATGCCAAACATTAATCGGAGACAAAAACGTGAAGGTGCAAATGTACGTAAACTGCTGAATTGAAAGAGTCTCAGGAATTCCGGAAAAGACATTTTGGAAGCAGTGACACAATCCACAAAATAATTGAGGATCGTCTGTCATTCGGAAAGAGTAATAGAAAGATCCTAGAGAAGAAACGTGAAAATGCGTCGAATGCTGTGCAAGTTACAATGAGATTCTTTCTTCTTCAGAATTTCAGACAAGGACCTTCAGACGAATGGAGTTGCGTACGATGTGTGGACAGGAAATAAATGCATTCCTCGTTTATTCAGTTTTCAAGGGCTTTGAAAAGCGTAAAAATTCTCCGTTTATTAAAAAAAGCTGAACATAATTGACGGAGGCCTTCATATGCAGAATATCTCAAACATTACGAAGGTCATTTAAAAATGCTTGAAACTGTGATCCTAAATCAGGAAATAAGGTTTTCTCTTGGGGAAAACTAGCGCAATTTGAAACCAGTAGCAGCAATTCAAATAATTTATCGTCGTCGAGTTTCTTCAGAAATCCCTCAATTTTTCATGCTCGGAAACTTCGATCAAAGTATAAACTACATCAAAGCTGGTCCGGACACAATTATCACGGAAATTCGATTTCAAGTATAGGTCATGCCAAGCATTAATCGGAGACAAAAACGTGAAGGTGCAAATGTACGTAAACTGCTGAATTGAAAGAGTCTCAGGAATTCCGGAAAAGACATTTTGGAAGCAGTGACACAATCCACAAAATAATTGAGGATCGTCGAAGCAAGAGAAGAAAAATAAAATGGTAGTTCTGGTTGCGGAACTTTTGTACACGCGTAAGAGGTCTGCTGGAAAACTTGACAAAAGAAGCTTCTTTTATGCTTCCTTCTCCAGCAAACAGCCCGAAAAATACGGTGTCATTGCAGGACTCTAAAAAGTGCAAAAAAAAGGGTCAGAAAAATATTTCCAAGGCCAAGACAGAATCGTTAACGAGAGAAAAAGGAGAGTCGAGAGGAAACGAGACGTCAAGGAATCCGCGGCATCAGGGTCCGTCCCAAACCCCATCTTCACCGGATGGTTTCCCATGGAACAAGCCAGGCGCTCGTTATTTTTTCTCCTGCAAACAGCTCCGAAAAACACATGAAAGGTAGAAACCTCTCTACAATCATGCCGCAACCTAATACAGTTTCAGAAGCAGCTCATCTTCAATCCACACGCACGCAATGGTTTCTCTACGACGAACTAAGGAACGCAACTTCGCAATAAGATTAGCGACGGGAAAAGAAATAAGCAAATTCTTCAATCCTACAAACCCGAGATCCGACTCATCACAGCGCAAAGAAATCCTACAACGCAGTCTTGTGCCACACTTACCTTCTAACTAGTATAACAATTGTTGTGATCACTGCAGCAAGGAAAACGAATCCTCCAAATACTCCAAGAGCGATTATGCCACCTGTAAGAAAAAGATGAAAATCGTGTACTGGTCACAACAATTCGGAAAATCAAACGAACCAAACGGTATTTCAACAATTTAAGAAGCGAACTAATAAACTCGACCTCTCTAATTAGGAAGGGAGAAAAATCAAGCGACTCAGCACCAATTTTATAATGGATGTGAAACCAATGAAGGAAATTTTTCCGGATACACAAAGCATGAGATATGCACAGAACGACCTTTTCCATACAGCAATCTCATTTTACTCGTCAGTTGAATTTGGCTCGAAAAAAGGTTCGTACGATCGAAACATCGTGTTCCGAAGTTATCTACAAATTCTTAAATACAGTATATGCAGTAATGTCGAAGCGAAGTACTGTATAGCATAAAAACGCGTGGTGCTCATTTTGAAATTTCTACTCATGACCATACCGTATTAAGAAAAGTTTTCAAGGTGACTAGCCTCAATTTACTGCAAGAAACTAGTCCACTGATTATTGAGGAATTGTGCTGAACCATTCTCAAATTAGTGGAACCTTTCATTCAAGCCCAAGTTATATTTCTTTCGACTCGCGGTCAACTGCAAAAGTGGGCAGCGAGACACCGTCTTCATCGAAAACCTCCGATAATCCAATCCAATTCAGACCTTGAGTAATGTGTATGAGCATCATTCACAGTTGGAATTGAAAAGCGAAGAACCTCCAGAAAAACGACCGAGATTTTTTCTCCTAATCATGAAATTAGATCTAAATAAAGAATGCAGTTTGAACGTCTGAGAAATAATGCGCGAAGCAATAAACAAAGGATGAAGCTCTGACTGAGGGGCGAAATTGGTTCGGATAATTCGATGGTCGGTCGATAGAAGCTCAAATAATTTAAAATTTTTCCTTTACTCGAACACCAAGCGACTCATTCGTGTACGAAGGGCATCCTGATTTTTGCAGATAAAAATGTCGGTAAAATAAACCTGATCTAGAAATGTTTTCACGCAAATGACCATTATTAGCCACTTATTACTCGTCTAATTTCGGGGATGAGGAAGTGAGAGGACGGTTCGCGAGGTCATATTATTCCCAATTAAAGAAAAACGATGAATTACCAAGGTTCAACTTCGCCGCATTAATGGACTTCTGCTCTTCCTTAGCGCGAGGGATGTTGATTCCAGGAGTGATCTGGTCCCTGATGTTGAGCGACAGACCCTAGAGCAACAGTGGCCCAGCCCGCTCCAGGTGAAGCAACAGTAGACCGTGTAACCGTTGCCAGCAGCCACCCGCTCACTGTCAGCAGCTAAAGCCAGAACTTCTACCAGCGTCTCCTGGCGGCAGTCTGTAGTTGGGCTTCTGAGTCGGTGTCGGCGTCGCCACCGTCACTTTTCTCACCTCTGTCACATTTAAATACGGATTAATTTCGCTTCCAGAGCATACACGAGTACGATCGAGCATCAGCACGACTTTTAACGAGCAGCACGCATTTATTTTAGTGAGAACAACTAACTAACGGGGTGAAATAATTAGTCATGCTTTCATACCATCGACTTTTATTGCTTTGATGCATATGGACTTTATCAATACAAGTATATCTATGTCTACGATGCTAACAGGGCCGAAAAATATTGTTTTAGACAGATGGTATTATTCCAAAGGACCTTCTGATATACTTAATCGAGACGAGAGCAATTATTCTTTGTATGGAAAACATCGCTATGGATGAAACCCTTGAAAAATTTGGCCATTAATCTTTGCCGCAGGAAAAAATTACCAAGAATAACCCAATGCATTAAAAATTTAGCTTCACATTCTGAAAAGATCAAAACGGCGCTCAACAAATTAGGATGAAAGCACCGCTTTGAAAAGCTGTACTCGTTCTGAATGTGGATGATCTGTACTTCATTTGCCAATAATAAATAAATAAAGGATATCGGGCTGCTAGTTATCACTGTTCATCATCCAAATTTCAGTTCGATGAAGTTTTCATATGACAATGACGAACGATCACGATATTTTGAAATGAATACAATTGATTTTCGTCGGTAAGCAATATTGCAATTTCTGGAAAATTAACTGAAAACAACTTGTTTGACATTAGAGCTCCGGAAAAAGTTTGAAATGATATTGACGAAATATGCTTTATGTTTGGAGAAAGCTCTTCAAATTTTTACTCGATAAATTTCAGCAAGCGGTCTTGGTATTTACCTACGAAAACGTTACACTGTACTCGTGTAGTTCAGGGAAGATTTTTGTTTCCGATCGATATTATTTTTCTATATCGAGAGCTTGAGTGCCGAGAAACATTTTTTCAGGAGCAGTTTTACAGCGAATAGATTCCATTATTTAAGGAAGAATATTATGAGTTATGGATTCACGTACAGTTTTCCTTCAACACTTTCTTGTTGGAAGACCTTTCTGCTTTTGTAGAGAAATGCTACAAAAAAGTAAGCTTGTACTGTACATTGTCCCCCACTGTGAACATGAACACAATACGACTGTATTATTCAATTGGCTAGCGCTATAAGCTTTTTAGTCATCATTTTCGTCAATTTCGGGCCGAATTTATAGATCATCCGATAAGGTCATCTGAAAGTTCCTTTCCTTAGACGACAAGAAAACAAAGCCCACAACATCAAAAGACCACAACCACCCCTGTTCGAACAAAAGGTGCGAAAACAGAATCCATCACCGGAAATAGCGTGATTTTTCCTTCATGAAATTGCCAGGTGACTGAGACAGATCCATTAGTAGGTTTGAGAAACACGATAAATCGTCACGAGCATGTTTTAAAAACGAGGGGATCATGGTGGCGGTATTCTTCCGTAGGGAACTCTGGTTACCTTTGCAAGTGGGAGGTTTTCGATCGTACAACCCAGTCGACATGCACGTTAACGCATTTTCCCCTTCAAGGACGAAATTCTCGTCCACGCAAGAATATTCTATGACGTCACCGAGTACCGGTATGGTCGCCGGCTCGCCCGACGTGAAGATCCGGTAGCTCCCGTTATCGATCGTCGGCGGCAAAGGACATTTCACCGCTGGAACAAACACACAAATCGTGCCCTCCGACATGGTAATACAAGGGCTTCCCGGAGGTATTCGTTTTTTTCCTCTTTTCCTCTAAGACTACTCGGCCAAGCTCGGAACTACGTCGTTCAACAGGGCTTCCAAAAGTTTTTTTTCAGTAAATAAGAGTCAATTTTCGTCAAAAGACGCAGAATTCCATTTTTGAGCGAATAGAAAGACCGATCTTGAGTCGCGTCTTAACTTATTAGCTTTTTGAGCTGAAGGAAAGTGTGAAAGCGAATCCTAGACGAACACGCAAGATTATGTCGGATAAGCTGAAAATTGAACCAAGGTTACATTTGAACAACTTTATCACGAAACAACGTTATCACGAAAAACACAATGCTCCTAGGACCTTCACTGCAAAGGCTTGATTCTAGATTTAACTGCAAAAGCTTAATTATTTCCTGGCGCAATCAACTTGAAAAGATATACATATAAGTATGGAAAGACAAGTTACTTCCCCTGAAAGAAAAAGATACTTTCTCAAATTCAAATTTTGAAGCTTCAGTTTACTAGTCGAAATTAGGCCTTAAATTATTCTCAGTAGTTGTGAGAATTCACATAACGATGTTAAGTGAATTAAGGACATAGACATTTGAATTGGATGAGAGCACTTTTTGAACCACCGAATATAATCAGACATCGCAAAAAAAAATCTCGGACGTCGTCGCTTTCAAGACATTTTCTTACTCTTTGCAGGTCAAAATCTGAAAAAATTACACGAAAAAACGGCGTCCATTAAAGATTCTTCTGAGATTTCCGCCAGAAATCATCCGATTTCTTTTCATAGAAAATATTGGGAATAATTTTACGAGTAGTACCGAAGAACAGGACAGAATATACTGGCATTACACGAACGATTGCAGCGAAATTTCCTCCAAATAAAAAATCTGAAACTTTTGGAAGCCCTTTTGGTAGGATGCTCTACTGATTTCAAACGGGCTCTGTGACATGCTGTGTTCCAAACTTCCGGCATTTTCATTCGACAAGACTGTCGGACGTTTCCGCGAGTCATGCTCTCAGGATGGAACATCCAGAAGTCGTAAGACAAACACAAACGTGATAACCTTCAACTAAATGTGCAATGGTGACCACCACTGGCGTCATTCGGGACAAACTTCTTCCAAATTTCTTCTCCCATTCACGACGTCAAACGTTGACAAACTAATTACGGTATTTCTATATTCTGTATAAGCAAGCAGTACCACGCGACAAAATTGCTGGTACTGTATTCGTGCATTACCTCGCACATGCAAATTTCAATGCCCGAAGAAGTGAAAACACGGTGCTCCTCCCTTTTTAAGGAATATTATGCCTACCAAAATATAAAAAAAAAATGTTTCAAAAATAATGCTATACTATATCAAAGCATGCTGGGTGACGATCGAGATACTAGGTATTTAAATTGAAGATTGACAGTTTTAATTCAAGGTATGACGAGATTGACAGATGACAGTGGAAACTTTCATTCATAATAACGATGTACGCTAGGATGCAGTCTTGAAAAATTTGCTTTCAAATGCCAACGTCTCCTTACTTTCACATCATACGTGACGATTAATAATTTTCATTTTATTTTTGCATGTGGCAACGAACTTGAAATCCAACTGAATGATCAGATAAAATTGAGTATTTTTCAAGTGGCGTTCAGGAATAGAAATGAAAATTATTTGGCAGAATGTCATGCATTCGGGGTTTGCATTTGTCTTTTAATCGCTACATATGCCTTCGGCAAGCTTTACCCCAACAAAATTTGAGTTTAAATACCTAGTATTTTTTACGCTTTTGGGATATTCTATGTTGAAGATCAGGATGCAGCCATAAAGTGTCGGTTGAGTGCTGTTATTCAATTATTTTTATACGCTACGTACTGCATGAACGTGCTCGAGTTGCGACATTTTCTCAACATCAAGCTGATCTATTATTATAAATTTCTTCATATATTGTGGAACGGCTTATTTATTATCTTCTAAACTTCAAAGCAGAGCCTCTCAACCGTTTTGACCTGAAGAGCAGGTCACTGTATATTTTTTTTAAAGGAGCTCATGCTAATGAAATTAAGATGCGGAGCTTCTCAATAAATTACCCTGCGGCGAGCAGAATAATCATTCTTGGGCTTCAAAGGTGAAAACATTCTATGCACATTTCGTATAGAATACCTGGAATGACAGGCAGAAAAGCTGTTGTCAACTCTGCGCTGATTTATATTTTTTTATCGCGGGTTTTATTTATAGTTTCCTTCTTTCATTTCCATGAAGCTTCGATTAAGAATCTGCTGGTATGGACTAACACTCGCTAATATCTCAAGTGCAGTGAACTAAAATAAGAATTTTGTTATTATTCCGGGAATTTTTCGTGACTAAGATGCTAGCATAGTTAACAGTCGTATAATCTTGCATAAGCTAACCCAAAATTTAAAACGAAATGACAACAATTCCAAGATTAATTTACAGTCAAATGTTTGCATGTGATTATTTCCAGGGAAGGGCTGATATTTTTGGAGGCTCCTCAAGTATTATACCCAAGGACGGGTTCTTTTTTGAATAGCACAGTTCTTTCCTTTTTTTTTTTTTAGGAAAATTGAACTAATGGCATGCCGATCCTGCTATTTGCTTCGGGGTGGTAGAAATGTGCGAAGTGATCAGTTCATCCCGAATGACCCCGTGGATCCGAAACTACCCCAAAATGTTCATCATGCAAGCGGGGAACGAAATTTACGTTCGCAGCGAGGCGGCGGTCCGTTCCAGCGGCGGTCGACGTCGCACACC